>LOEQ01004451.1:51748-61893 GCA_001685075.1 Bramus lutescens
CTCACTCATAAGCGGATTCTAGCCATAAACAAAGGACATTGAGCCTATAATTCAGGATCCTAGAGAAGCTAAATAAGAAGGTCAACCCAAAGAAAAACATATAGTTATTCTCCTGGATATTAGAAGTAGACAATATCGCCAGACAAAAGTGGGGAGCATGGGGGTGGGGTGGGGTTGGAAGAAGGGGAGAGGGGGAAAGAGGAGGGAGAAGGGAAAAGGGGAGGATGGGGAGAGCTTGGGAGAATGGGATGACTGAGATGGAGGAAGAGTGGATATGGGAGCAGGGAAGAAGATATCTTAATTAAAGGAGCCATTTTAGGGTTGACAACAGACTTGGCTCTAGAGCGGTTCCCAGGTTTCCAAGGAGATGTCTCCAGCTAGGTCCATGGGAAGCTGAGGAGAGGGCGCCTCAACTGGCCTCATCCCATAGCCACACTGATGAATATCTTGCATATCACCATAGAACCTTCATCTGGCGATAGATGGCGATAGAGACAGAGACCCACATTGGAGCACCGGACTGAGCTCCCAAGCTCCAAAAGAGGAGCAGAAGGAGGGAGAACATGAGCAAGGAAGTCAGGACCGTGAGGGGTGCGCCTACCCACTGAGACCGTGGGGCTGATCTAATGGGAGCTCACCAAGGCCAGCTGGACNNNTGATCTAATGGGAGCTCACCAAGGCCAGCTGGACTGGGACTGAATGAGCATTTGATCAAACTGGACTCTCTGAATGTGACTGACAGTGAGGGCGGACTGAGAAGTCAATGATAATGGCACCGGGTTTTGATTCTACTGCACGGACTGGCTTTGTGGGAGCCTAGTCTGTTTGGATGCTCACCTTCCTAGACCTGGATGGATGGGGGAGGACCTTGAACTTCCTACAGGGGCAGGGCATCCTGACCTCTCTTAGGACTGGAGAGGGAGGGGGAGGGGGAGAGTGGGAGGGAAATGAGAGGAGGGGAGAAGGTGGAAATTTTTAATAAATAAATAAATTTAAAAAAACTAAACTAAACTAACAAAGAGTCCAGAGTCTGGAGTTAGTGCTATAGATATTTGGAAGTGGTGTAAAGATGGTGAAGTTCTGGGGTGTGAAGCAGGTGAGTGGAAATACCACCATTAGTTGCTTGCTGCTCTTTTCAAAATGACTGACTGGCCCTCCCTTTTTTGGGAGGAAAGCCTCTTCTTCATCCAGTTTGTCTTTGACTTCCACTGTTATCAACAGCCCCTCTATATATCCAGTGTTATTTCTGCCTATATGATTTCAAACAGATTTGGCCATGGTCCCAGTTCTGCTGAACTGAATGCCAGTAAACACCCAGTGATTTCTCTTACGCCCTGGAGAATAAAATGTATAAGTACTATAAACTAACAACTTTCCCTCTCTTTTCTCTCCTTTTCTTGTTTAATTTTCCCTTGTCTCCCTTAAAACTTGATCTGCTTTCCCCAGTAATAAAACTTTATCTATTTTGCTGTGTTGAGTTGGTAGTAATCCATTTTGTGATAGCAGTTTAATATACTATATCATAAGCAGGTTTGGTTTATTTACTTCAGTGACCTATGAAGCCACAGTGGTTAAAACAAGAGAAAAATAAAACCAAGTTCTCTCTTAAGAGTTTTCAGCTACATTTCCTCTCTACATGTGGCACCTTCAGGAGACATTGACCTGCTCTGTTTCCTGCAGCTTTGTTCACTGTGGCCCCGATGGTTTCTGTTAATCATTTCCCAGTTCTAGGCTGCCTAGCTCTGACTTTATTCCACTGTCTATATCCTTGTCAAGCATTTGAAATTCTCTACTGCTTCTTCTCTACTTATTTGGCAAAAGGAATAAAACTTCCATTTCCAGACCTCTCTAGGAAAATGCGACATGATTCTATGAAGGCATTTTTTGACTTTTTTGACATTTTTCTTAACTTCACACTCATATCACCATGTACATTTATTTTTATCTCTTCTTAAAGAATGAATTCAACAACATCTAAAATTAGAACTTAAATCAGCACATATCTCTATGCACTTCAGATTGTTTGGGGGAGTTTCCCTCAAGGATTTCATTACCCAAATTCCACTCTTGAGTTATATCCCACACTCTTTGTACATGCTATCCATCACAGATGCCCAATGGATAA
Organism: Bramus lutescens; assembly: GCA_001685075.1. Taxonomy (NCBI): domain Eukaryota; kingdom Metazoa; phylum Chordata; class Mammalia; order Rodentia; family Cricetidae; genus Bramus; species Bramus lutescens. The sequence goes on from LOEQ01004451.1 coordinate 53,874, forward strand.
AGAGATAGGAATATCATAGGGCTGATCATTTTCTACTAAGCTCAAACATAGAATATTTATAGCTTCTGACTGAAATATTGTTCTGGCTAGTTTCATGTTGACTTGACATAAGCTAGTGTCATCAGAGAGGAGGGAACCTCAGTTGGTAAAATGCCTCCAAAAGACCAAACAAGTCTATAGGGCATTTTCTCAATCAGTAATTAATGTGGGCCCAGCCCATCATGGGTAGGGCCACCCCTGGTGGTCCTTGGTTTTATACAAAAACAGGTTGAGCAAGCCATATGAAGCATGACAGTAATCAGCACTCCTCCATGCCCTCTGCATCAACTCCTGCCCCCAGGTTCCTGCCCATCCTGACTATCAGTGATAGACTATGATGTGGAAATGTAAGCCAAATAAATTCTTTCTTCTCCAAGTCGTTTTGGTCATGGTGGTTTATCACTACAATGGTAAACGTAACTTGGATAATTATATAGAATATCCATGGCAGGATAAAGAAGGTGGAATGTACTATAAGATGAACATCCATTCATCTAGTACTTGGGTAGAGTACCAAACAGCAGACCGGTACTAACAGTAGAGTGTCCTTTGCTTCTGGTGGTTTATATTTTCTCTTTTGCTGTTTTTTCTTATAGTACCTTGAATTATGATTATGATTATTTGGTTTTTCAAGACAGGGTTTCTCTGTAGCTTTGGAGCCTGTTCTGGAACTAGCTCTTGTAGACCAGGCTGGCCTCGAACTCACAGAGATCCACCTTCCTTTGCCTCCCAAGTGCTGGGATTAAAGACACGCACCACCACCACCAGGGTACCTTGAATTATTAAGTTACATTTTCTTTAGGAGACTTTTAAAACTGAAAATAAACTTTTTGTACAATATATTTGGATCAAATATCCCCCTCCTCATTTCTTCCCAGATCTTCCCCATTTCTTCACCCAACCAACTCCATACCTTGTCTCTATCTCTTTTTAGAAAACAAACAGGAAAAAAATATGAAAAATCAGAATTTAAAAATAAACACGAGAAACACACACAAGAGTTTGTAACATGGACTTTCAATAGGTTATTTAATAATAAGCTTGTATCTTTGAAATGTTCTGCCAGCTGATAGGCCATGCATTTTTCTTGTATTAGCTCTTATTTTTTGCAAAGATTTTTATACTTTTAAATAACCCTCTGTTACAAAGGGTGGTATTGAGACCCAGAGAGACTGGGGGAAAGAATCATATTTTATATTTTGGTTGTGAGCCTAGCCTTTAACAGCTAAGCCATCCCTCCAGGCCGATAGTACATTTTAAAAATGCATAAATAAACACATTATCTAGTGATTTTTTCCAAACAGAAGTTCTGATGTTAAAGTAAAAGTGAAAGAAGATATAGTCATTGTTGTAGGAAGAAAATATCACCTTGGGTCAGGGAGCAAGCTGTTAAATTGTGGCAGCAGCAGCAGCAGCAGGAGCATCAAATCCTCAAGGCCTGCTGTTAGAAGCAGTAATAGTAGGATTAAACATTTAATAATCTCACCACTTTTTCTTTATAAGGGAGGAATAACAGATTGCTTTTGTTTTTCTTCCTAGATGGTAGAAAGAAACATTTATCTCACATACATACATACACACATGTATATGTAGATACATATATATTCAAAAGGTGGATATTTCTTAAATAATAAAATTGAAAAGCTCTCTTATAAACTTAAATTCCATACATTAGCATTTCATGACACACCTCATGATCTTCTTACTGAATTATTTTAGACTGTATGAACCATTTCTATCCCACTATTTTATGCCATGATTCTTTGAGGAAATAACCATTCCCTCTCCCAAAATTCTGAAACATTAGTTTTCTTGATACTAATTTTAAAAGCTTCCCCTTCTCTAAAACTATCAGATAATGTGTACTTAGAGGCTGACCACGCAGCATCTCTCCAGGAGGGCTGTGTTATTTGTGGGAGTGCAGGGTCACTGAACTAATTCCCCTGGTAGAAATACACTGTCAAAACCAGTCCATTACAGCGTGCTTTAAGTGAACAATGCATTCTCAAATCAAATGACATCTTGGGGAATTGCCCACATTTAACCTAATAACCAGCTGTGCAAATGCTAAAAGGCAATTGATCTACTATAGAATTTGAGAACCATGGTGGGTCTTTTAGTTCAATACTCAGATGGGTACCCAGAAGGACTGGAGGCTTAGCAGGGCCAGCAGTGAATGATCTTAGTCATTACTGGAGATGATCAAAAAGGCTGACCCAAGCTCTTTGAGACCAGCTACAATCCATTCACAGATTCTTTCCCTCAGGTCTCTGATCCTACTAAGGTCCTCCCTAAAGTTTAGTTAAGGAATAGGTTTTTGGTTTATGATTTTCCTCTTTTTTATTATTTATGCAGATAGGAGTGACAAAATGAACAAAAAGACAATAAAGATGTTTCGTGTTTTTTTTTGATCAAGGGGGAAATAAAGAAGTCTAGGAAAAAAAACATATTCTCCTTTCACATATATTTGTCTGTCTGCCCTCATGCTCTAGAACAATTGATCGTGTTTCATAATTTTGATCTCCTGAACTCCATATCGAGTCTTTATCTTCTGTATGGAAATAAAGGTGTCATTAAAATCTTAGATTTTATTGTTCAATTGTCACATCCTTTTTCTTTAACATGTGTTAACTCCCCTTACATTTTGCTTAGCTTTATTCCAATGGGTCATTCTTGGTGATTGAACTGTGTATTCTGTGTGTTTATGTACATTCTTTCTCTTTCTCTGCCAGTCCATAAATTAATTAAGAGCTTGCTATGCGAGTGGGTGGTGGTGGCATACCTTTTTAATCCCAGCACTTAAGAGACAGAAGCAGGCAGATTTCTGTGAGTTTGGAGCCAGCCTGCTCTACAGACGGAGTTGCCTGGAAAGCCAAGGCTACATAGAGAAATTATATCATGAAAAACCACCACCACTACCACTACCATCATCATCATCATCATCATCATCATCAACAACAACAACAACAACAACTTCCCCTCTCACAAAAAAAAATCAAAAAGGAAAACACTTGCTATGCAGACCAGGCTGGCCATGAATTCGTGGAGACCTGCTTATGACTGCCTAATGGGTGCTGGTATTAAGGACATGAACCATTGTGTCAAATAACCCTTCAATTTTTAGACAAGGTCTTTCACAAAAAAAGAAACATTTTGGATTACATTCCATTTTAAATTTCTGTTATACTCTTTGAAAACAGTTTGAAAAATGCTTAAGAAATGTCATTTCAGTTCATTTGAAAATTGTTTATTCTTTTAAAGTGTCTCAGAGATGAAACTACACATTAAAATTATTCTTATGCTTAGATAAGTAGAAGTATCAATTTCACCAGAAGAAAAAACAATTGAAAAATTATAGCACTATAAAGTTTAGCGTTTTGGAAAGCCCTGTTAATGTGTAGAAGGTCAGAAAACCTCAGGAAGTGCATGGAACCACTGAGCAGATAGGGGCATGAACTGTACTGTGTGTGCTTTAAACACACATGATGTTAAGTTGTTCAGGTGATGAGATGGTGGCTGTGGGGAAGCTAATTAGCATGCCCACCATTTCACATAGTTATTGCCCCTTTTGATTTGTGGCAAATACGGATTGCGCTCTTTTAGAAGGAGTCCTCAATACAGCACAGTTTTATTAACTCCAGCCCTTAGGTTACACGTTATACCTCTAGATAGGTTCGTTGTACATACTTTTCACTTGTGACCTCTGACCCATATCTTTCCATTTCTTTACCTTCCCTTGAGAGAAGCAATTTATTTTTCTTAAACAAAGACTGAGTAGATAGTTTTAATAGGATTTTTATTTAAAAAATCAGTTTTAATGATACAGACATGCAATGCCATATATTCTGGATGCTGATATAGAAAGATCACAAGGTCAGGGGCAGCCGGGGATACAGAGTAAATTCAAGGCCTGTGTAAGTAATAAGAGAGAAATTTTGTCTCAAAAATAAAAATGTTAGCAATAGGGTCCTAAAGCTGTAGCTTAGTGGTTTCCTGCTCACCTATTTGGTTAATCGAATTAGGTTCAATCCCTAATCCAAAAGAAAGATAGGTAGACAGACAGACAGACTGACAGATATGATAGATAGATGGATAGATAGGTGATAGGTAGATAATAGATAGATAATACAGATAGAGCAAAAAATAATAAATCACTTTAAACAAATCACCTTGCTCGTGTCTTCAGTTCCTAACTACTAGATTTTTATTTCTTCCTAATGATCATCAAATTATTAACAGTTGGGGGCTGGAGAGATGATTCTGTGGTTAGGAGCACTTGCTGCTCTTTCTGGGAACCTGGGCTCATTCCCCAATACCCACACGACTGTTCACAACTATTGTAACTCCTCTTGCAAGTGATAAGACTCTCTTGTCAGGCCACGGCAGACTACTACATGCCCATGATGCCCATAGACTTACAAACATTCATACAAAAAAATCTTAAAAGTGTCTTTCAATTAATCTATTAATGAAAGCCTTTATGATCCAATCACTTCCCCCAAACACAAGGGAACAAGTCATGAATACATGATATCTGTGGTCGGGTGGAGATGCCAGATCCTAACTATGACAAAAGGTGACAGGGCTGAAAGAATAGTGCATCACAACAGCAACCTCAGATGCCTGGAGAAACGAAAGATGGTGAAGTTCAGAAAGATATAACTGAGATATGCAAATGACTTAGGTTTAAAGATTACATTTAAGCCACAAAATTACGCACACTATAGAAATTAAGCGATAACACGGCTGGTTGTTGAATGTCATTGCAAGTAATAAAATATTAATTGTCTCTTGATGACTATATATCATTAGATTTACAATATAAACGGTGTACCATGTATTATGGAAAAGCATAAGACATTCTTACAACCATGTCAGGGCATACTCGATTGAGAAAGCAAAATAATGGGAAAAATGGTAATTTTCCATGCTAAAGTAAGACCACCATGTGTCTCTTCCACCCTGTTTTAGATCTCATACCGTTTTCTCTACCTCCTGCACTGTCTAATAAGAGTTTATGAGATTTGTCTACCATTTGGTAGTTTTCATCAATTTTTTTTTTGGTCATTTGACTTTCCTTATTTCCATCTATCTGCTTCTGAAGGTGAAATATCCACAATGACTATAATCAGTTTTTGACCTAAATTTGGGAGAAGTCTCATTTTCTGCATACTATTTATCAACCTTTTATTTCAAAATGAAAGTTTTACTTTTAACCTATGCATAGCCTGAGGAAAATGGAAATTTAGCACAATGAACTGGACCATTTAGTTATTTGCAATTAGTATTCCTCTTTCAATTATATACTGTTCACAGTCAACTGCTTAGCTAAATTAATTTCTTTTGTTCCTTCAAATTGTGTTTCCTTTAAACCTCCTCCCAGTGGTGAAGGAGTCTGAGGGTAAGAAACAATGGTTTATGATGTCAATGGCAGGAAGACGCCTTCACGTTATCAAATCATTATGCTAAATACATATGAAATGAAAGCATTATCCCAGAACAGCTATTATTGTGTTAGGTGAAAACCTTTTACATTAAAAAGAAATTCATTTCCTTTAATCGAAAACAGATTTTTTTCCTCATATAATATATCCTGATTAAGATTCCCAACCCTCTACTCCTCCCAGTGTCTCTTCACCTTCCCTCCCATCCATACCTGTCCCCTCTGTCTCTCACTAGAAACATAATAGGCTTCTAAGGGACAGTCATAAAAATTAACCAAATAAAATTTAAGATGAAACAAAGCATTGGATTTGGACAAGACAAACAAACAGGAGGAAAAAAGTTTAAGAATCAGAGACTTGCCATTAGCACACTTGAGATCCCATAAAAACACTAAGCTGGAAGTCGTAATGTCATACATATGCAGAGGGCCTGGTGCAGACCCATGCAGGCTCTGTGCCTGCTGCCTCAGTCTCTGTGAGCTCACATGAGCTTTGATCATGTTGATTCAGACGGCCTTATTTTCTAGGTGTCCTCTACCCTCTTTGACTTATACTTTTTACTCTTCCTCTTTTCTGAAGTTCCCTGAGCTCTAAATATTTTAAAAAATATTCATCTTTTTAAAAAAAGTTGAGATTACAATATAATTGCATTTCCCTCTTCCTTTTCCTCCTTCCAAATCCTCCCATATATGACTCCTTGGTCTTCAAATGCATTACTTTGTTTTTCAAGTAATTGTTATTGTATGCATGTACCTATATAAATGTGCATGTGTGTGTGTGTGTGTGTGTGTGTGTGTGCATGTAGAGTGGTCAGTGTGGATGTTACTTGTATGTACGTTTTCACTCAGCACTGGACAATCAGTTGATGTTCTCTGCTCTGGGGAAGATCACCTCTCCTGCTCTCAGCTTTCTTCAGTTGCCTACAGTTCATTGTGTAGGGTTGAGGGTCGCAGGGCTTTTTTCTGCTCAGTTTGGCAGATTCATTGGTATCATCATTGTTTAGATCACATTTGGGCAGCCATGTTGGTGAGATTTCATAGGTGTAGCATCCAATATCACTGGGCAACACAATCTCACAGCAAACTTCTCCATACTCTGGCTTTTACAACATTGCGGCCTCCCTCTTCTACAATGTTACCTGAGCATTGCACATGGAATGCTTTGTAGACGTGTCTATTGGTACCGTGGTCCAGGACAGCACAGCTTGGTTGGTTGTGGTTTTCTGTAATGGTTTGTCTGTTGGAAAGAGAAGTTTTCTTGATGAGGGTTCATGACTGTAATTATCTGTGTGTATAGGGACAAATGTTTATAGATTGTTGTTAGGGATTATGCTGGCTTTAGTATATTAGAGGTTTTATATTCTCCTCTAATAGCTATGACTTAACTAATGCAGAATAGTTAGTTTGTTTTCTAGTATCAGACATTATTTTCCTTTTGTTCAGCAGGTCTTAAGTCCTATTAGAGAGCTGTTGGCTAATGTCAAGTACATGCCACACTGCTGTGCCCTTAGGATTATTGTGCCATGCTGGTCATGAACAATGAGGTGGTTCATAAACGTCATAGCTGTTGACTACCTTCCTTTTTTGGAAACTTGCATTGTAGTACCATGAAACTAATCATCATAAGGGGGCATTCAAATCAGTTCCAGTCCTCTTTTATCTCTCTCTTTCTCTTCCCTTCTTTTGTTTCCTTCCTCTTCCCTCTCTCCCCCTCTTCCTTCCTTCCCTCCCTCCCTCCTCCCTCCCTTCCTTTTTTCTTTCCTTCTTTCTGATATAAAGACTCATATAACCCAGGCTTGTCTCAGATTGCATGTAGTCAAGGTAGACTTTGAATGTCCAATTTTCCTGCCTTTACCTTCCAAGTGCTGGGGATTAGGGGCATGTCTGACCACACACCCAAATTGCATCCTGCACTGATCATCAGACTCAGGGCTTCATGTATGTCATCAAGAACTCTACCAGTTGTATTACATCCCCAGAGATAGTTTTTTTTTTTAATAATCCAGGAAACTAGCACAAAGGTTTGCTTTAAGTAATAGAAAATTTTAAGTTTATAGAAATAATAGCTTGAAGGTTCCAGAGACTGTGATTTATTCACACATTCAGAGGCTTGGAAGCACAGCTAGTATTGTCTGCAATCTAATAGGCATAGTTAGTGTTTCTTAACATTTATTTATTTAAAGAAGGTGTGATTGGGCTGGTTCATCATCTTCCAATGTCTAACAGCTTTCTAGGATGGGAGTTTAGACTGAAGTACTCTAGTTACCGCTGGCTGCTTCTTACTTCTCCAGTTTGTTATGGGTGGAGGTTGATTTCCTGAAGGCACATCTGAGAGCATTATGAACAGATGAAAAAACAACTCTGGCCATTTTCCCTCAAAAGACACTGAACTGTATTACTCATCTGTGGTTATTGGATCTCCAGAGACATACTCAGGAAAAATACCATTTTCTTTTTTCTTTTAAAAATTTTTTTATTAAAAAAATATTAACTCGCATACCTATGAACACCTGATTTTCGACAAAGGAGCTAAAAGTA
>LOEQ01004451.1:62056-75214 GCA_001685075.1 Bramus lutescens
AGAAAGTGGGAAGTAGTCTACAACAGATGGGCACAGGAGACCACTTCCTATGTAAAACACCATTTTCTATTAGTAAATGTCTTCTTTTCATTGAGATCAGCTAGCTTTATTAAATTAGTTGTTTTACAGTTACATTATAAAATGCAAAGGGAATGGATGAACTCAGGGGAAAGTGTCCTATGTTCAGCTACTCAGATGTGTTGTCTCATGAAGGAGAGCTTTCTGATCTTTCATTTTTTCCTTGAAATGAGGCACATTGAATTTGTGTGAGTTGTGCATACAAAGGAGTTGGAAATCATTGTTTGATAAGAACTAAATTTCCAAGGCTCATTATTTCTGAGAACTGTGGCTTGATCTGTGAGGAATCTGAGATACTAGACATTTGGTCTCGTCAGAGAATTGCAAGGTTCAGATGATAGCTCATGGGGTCGAGGTTGGGGAGAGCTCAGTTTAGAATTCAATTTTATTATTATAAATAAAATCCACTGGCTGTTCTTTCACTTTTCAAACCAGCTGTTCACAGGGAACAGAACAACCATAACCTGCTGGCGTTCCTCCCACTGTTTTTCTGCTCTTTTAATGGGATGTGTTATGAGGCAGTTAGCAGGAAACAATGACACCACCTTCCTGGGGAAGGTGCGCAGTAAAACAGCAAGTGCGAAGGAGAAGCTGCTGAGGTATTTCTGCATCCTCATAAAACTGAATTCTACAAGGAGCTGTCTGATTAAATTGTCACAGCCTGAAAGCGTCACTGCTGAGCGCTCTGGGAGGAAGCTCCTAGCAGGTTTAAAGGAGTTCAATGTACTAGCTTCAAAAGGTGTGGGGCTTAACACTTCCACTTACCCAGTTGCAGCAAATTAAAAGCAGAACTGGGGGGAGGGGAGGTTGCCTGAAAACTCTAAATTATGCAAGAGGGCAGGCTTAATTATTGAACCTCTCTAGCCATCGGCACACCTGGTTAAAGTTTGAGAAACACTACAGTAGGCTGTATTGTCTTGATGACTGCAGGAAAATACACTCATTTTATGGGATATGGGAATACAGCTAACATTTAGGGCATGCTTATCATACGATGCACATCGTACGATGTGGTTTTGATTTTGTATTTCATTTGCTACTCTGAACAATTTTTGGACTGATTATATAGATTTGGATCTCCGAGAAAGTGACAGGGAGGTTAACTAGTTTATTTAAGGTAGAAAGTTGGCCATCTGTTTGTAATGGAATTTATAATAAACTGATTGAAACTCAAGGTATTTACAAAAACTTCGAGAAATCTATTTTTTATTGCACCAGCCACAACAAAACACTTCCTCATGGAGCTATTGTAGAGTATTACTCACAAATTTAAAAAAAATTAAACAACTTAGCAAATAAATTTCCGTGCCTCTTTTATTTGCTAAACAGCACTTGTCTTGAACCAGGACAATAAATATTTTATGCGCAGCAGATTGAAGCAGGAAAAATGAGACCCACTATTCATCCAGTAAGCTTTCATTTTTGACAAGAGATGGACTCATGAATAAAATTTACAAGTTTTCACAAGGGAGCATCATATAAAACTGCAACAAATTCCTTCTGATGTTATTAAATATATTTTGATCTTTTGTATACAGGTATACTTTATACACAGGGAAATGTGTGGACTTCAGCTATACAGGTTTAGGGAGTTTTGATGAAAGTACTAAGTATGTAACTAACACTCCAAATAAGACATAGGCTGTTTTCATTGTCCTTTATGATGTTTGTTAACCCTTGGGAAGTATAACTGCAATTCATATCATGATAAAATTTCAACTGGACATCCAGGCTTGATGACAAACATCTCTAAATATTCCCACTGTGGAGGCTGAGGCAGAAAGACGAACAATACCTCAAACAACAACAAACATTTTATAGGAACTTCAGCCAAGTTTAACCCCTTAGTACTTTTTAAATTTAAATTATTTCCTTCAACATGCTGTTTTGCAGACTTTTTCAAACTGTTTATTCTCTCCATAATTCTGTTTTTATAGAACTCATGTTACTCCATTGTGTCAACCACACTGAAATTTGATTATTTACTTTCCAACTGAAAAGCTGGGCTGTTGCTAGCTTGTTTTTATCTTTTTTTTTCTATAGTAAAGAGTAGCACTTATCTCCAAATTTACAAGCTATAAATACAAACACTATTATCTTTAAATAATGCAAAAATCACAATATACATTTAGAGTGCTAGAGTTTTAGTTAATAGTTGTAGATATTCATATTTAAGAAATATTTTATTTTAAATTATATGTATGAGTGCTTTTTCTCCATGTATATCTCAACACTGCTTGGGTTGCTGGTGCTGGCAAAGGAACTAGAATTGAACAGAGATCCTCCAGAAAAGCAAGTGCTCTAAACAGCTAATCTATCAGTCCAAGCCTACAGTTTATGTTTTTGATAATTTAAGCTGCCTTTTATTTTCTTGCCAGATGTGAGGATATCTTTGTTGATTCTACAAAGTGTTAGCAATGAGTAAAAGTAGTGTGACCAATGAGTTTCTCACTGGTTCATTCTAATTTCTTTCCTCTTTTACTTAATATTTATTGTAGCATTCAGTCCTTGGTTTAATTGAAGCCACTTGATCATTTTAGAGAGATTTAATTTAGATAAAACTGTACAGTATAAACTATAAACTTGCTTGTTGGTTAAAACTCTGTTATCAGATCCAATTTCTGGTGCACATGTAGAATGTGGCATGTACCAGTATGATGTAAGTACATGCATGAATGGATTTATTCATAACATTCCTTTTAGCTGCTGAGGTACTATACGTTCCTCAGGATTTTTTTTTGAGACAGGATTTTGCAATGTAATTCTGGCTGTCCTGGAACATGCTCTATAGACCTGGCTGCCTTTAAACTCAGAGATCCGCTTGCCTCTGCCTCCTGAGGTCTGGGATTAAAGGTGTGCACCACCACGGTCTGGCTGGGGCATCTTAAATACTGTAAGTATTATAAGAACATTTCAGTCATTCATTGCCCTAGTGAAGGCTTTAATGTCAACCTGGATATCAAATTCTGGCAAAGATTAATTTCTTTTTCTGCTTTAAATATAGTTATGCAAGTAATTATAAATGACAGCTTTACCTACCCTTGTTGTTGCTTGACCAACATACATCCTCAAGTGTATTCATTCTGGCAAACCTTGAACAGACTGTTCATGAACTGGTGGAAAATGGCAAAGGCCTGGAGAAAGAACAAAACTTATTCTTTAGCTGATCCTTAAACACAGTAGGGAATATCATGCCAGTAACTCATGTGAGGAAGGGCTTTGGAAAGGAATAACTTCCACATTTTCCTGGGAGAGTTCAATTTCTAACATTACACAAAGGTGAATTTCTCATATTCATCCTGTTCTATTTTTTAAACTCACCTCTTCCTAGTATATTTTCTTTCCTTCTTTCTTTTCTTTTAATTTTTTAAACAGTGATACTTTCAATAGACCTTAAAATGTTATCATCTGAATTAGTTTCATTATCTGTTTTCTTTTTCTTATAGTCTAGGAAAGAAGTTTTCCCAAAATTCTCCCAGTTGATGTACAGTTAAAAACAGACTGTGAGAATGTTCTATGGCCAAATCCAGGGCCAAGCACATGGTAAGATCCTGAATCAAATGAGGAGACATCAAAGGTGAATGATTGCAGAACTATATTCCTACATCATTTACTTACTGGTCTTACAGGGAGAGACAGCAGCTGCTGAGCGCTTAGAAGCTTCAGTTCATTCCTAAGTCTCCACCAGGCTCAGTTATCTTTCTGATGCCAACTCATAACTGATGGTTATTTTCCTGACTAATAGAGAAAGTACTACCACAGTGAATATTTTTAATAAGAGTTCAATACTAATTAGATGATCAACAGTTGACAACCCACTTTGAATCTATACATCTTATTGTTGGGTATCTGAGTTGTTAATTTCTTCCTTCCTTCCTTCCTTCCTTCCTCCCTCCCTCCCTCCTTTTTTTCTTTCTTTTTTTTTTTCGAGAAAGTAGCTTTGCAGACTGTCCTGGAACTAGCTCTTGTAGACCAGGCTGGTCTCGAACTCACAAAGATCTGCCTGTTTCTGCCTCCCGAGTGCTGAGATTAAAAGCATGCACCACTACTGCCCAGCTCTGAGATTTCAATTTCAATAAAATAAATCTTAATTCATTCAAGGATAGTTAAAGTAATGGACTATAAAAATGAAATAAGATTTGAGAAACAACTTTTTTTTTATCAGATATTCTGTCATCCTGAATTGTAGGGGATTCACCTGAGAGGGAATAAGAGCTATGGGTATCTATTTTTATTTTTATTTTTGGAAGGAGGTCAGACCTATTTGTTAACCATGTTTCAGGAAAGAGTATTTCTCACTTTGTATGAGTTAAAATGCGGCAAGCAATAAACCCAGAAGAGACAGAAGTGAGGTTCTGGGGACATGTAGAATTGAAGAATTAGGACATAGCTAGAAAGAAAATACATACACATTGAGGACTGGCTAGACATACAAAGGAAATAGTACATGTCTGTGGTGGTTTGAATGAAAAAAGCCCTCATAGGCTCATAGAGAGTGGCACTATTTGAAGATGCTGCCTTGTTTCAGTAGGTATGGCCTTGTTGGGGGAAGCAGGTCTCTAGGGTGGGCTTTGAGGTTACATAAGCTCAATACAGGCCCAATTACTCTCTCTTCCTGGTCTCTGCAGATCCAGATGTAGAACTCCCAGCTATTTCGGGAGCATCATGTCTGCCCGTGTGTCACTGCCATTCTTCCTGCCATGGCCACAATGGACTAAACCTCTGAACCTGTAAGCCAGCCCCAGTTAAATGTTTTTCTTTATAAGAGCTGCCGTAGTCATACTGTCTTTTCACAGCAATAAAGCATTGACTAAGACTCGTTTATAGAAGATAATGAGATGGGGAGGAGGGGAGGGTTGAGGAGAACTTAAGGAAATGGGATAGTCGAGATGGAGGAAGGACAGATATGAGAGCAGGAAAGAGATATCTTGATTGAGGGAGCCATTATGGGGTTAGCTAGAAACCTGGCTCTAGAAAAAATTCCAGGTCATTCCAGAAGGGTGACCTTAGCTAGGACACTAAGCAATAGAGGAGAGGGTGCCTGAACCGGCCTTGCCTGGTATTCAGACTGATGATTATCTTAAATATCACTACAGAACCTTCATACAACAACAGATAGGAACAGAGGCAGAGTCCAACATCGGAGTACTGATCTCAGCTCCTGAGGTTTAGTTGAAGAGTAGAAGGAATGAGAATATGAACAAAGAGGACAAGACCATGAAGGATTCATCACTGAAACAGTTTACCTGAGCTAATGGGAGCTCACCAACTCCAGCTGGACTGGGAAGGAACAAGCATAGGACCAAACTAGTCCCTCTGAGTGTGGTTGACAGTTGACAGTTGGAGCAGATTGAGGGGCCACTGACAGTGGCACTGGGATTTGTTTCTACTGCATGTACTGGCTTTTTGGGATTGATTCTCTTTGGATGTATACCTTGCTCAGCCTAGATGTAGTAGGGAGGGCCTTGGACCTTCCACAAAGCAATGGTGCCTTACTCTCTCTTAGGATTAGATGGGGATGGGATGGGTGGGTGTGTAAAGGGAGTGGGAAGGAGGGAAGGGAGTGAGAATTTGGATTGTTATTTTTTAAATAAATAATAAAAGAGAAGATAATGAGATGATTTAAAAATTGCCTCCTCTGAATGAGGGACATTCAATTGAAACGATTACAAATATATATATATATATACATATATATACAAACATATGTATATATATTATGATTCATATGCATGCATACTTTTTTCATTACTTAAATTTTTAAGATTCAACTAAAGCTTACTTTCTGGAAGTAGATTTTCCTTCCTTAAACAGCAAGCATAAGGAGTACTAATGAAAAAACAAGAAGGTTCGCTCTCGCCGTCTTCTTTTCGCCCCTCTGGCAGTACTATAATGAGTACCTATTAGTGTTTTAGTTGTCACCAGCTACTCATGGAGACTAAATTAATTTTGTTGAAAATGTCATTAAGACAGTTAATTATTTTTAAAGTGTTAACTGATTATTGTCTAAGCACTATGCATTCACTAATTATTATTCCTTTCCATTAATTATATATAATTACCTAATTCCTAAAAGCAGATGAATTTTTACCATGATGTTCACTTCTGCTAATTTGGCTTACCAGATAATCCTTTGCACTAATGTGGAACCATACACTTGAGGGTTCAGAGTAACTCCATAAACCTTTACTTATTAATTCTAATGACTTCTTGGTATCAGGATGAGACACTCTTTCTTGATAACTTGATTCTTATAGCCACCATCAAGCTGACAATTGAATAATGCCTGAGTAAACAAAGGTAATATAATCACATGTGAGGATTATCCTGCTTCCCAAGTGAAGGACTGAAAATAAACCATACCTGGGATTTAAAATTACTCTGCTTATCCTATAAATGTAGAAAAATCTAACAGTTATAGTTTAAAGAAATACAGACACATATTAGTATGATGCAAGCCGAAGTCCTTTTTCTATAGTCACATGTTCTGTTTGTATACACAAACCTGAATGTACTGAGTGCATCAGGAGGACACAGCTTGATGCATTTCATTGATATAAAACAATGTTGTGTGAAGCATTTCACTCTCATGCTATTGGCTAATATACTTTCTATTTCCTCATACTTCTCTCTGTAAGTTATATGTGATTTTTTAAATGATGTGTTCATGTGTAATCAGAGTTCATACATTTTTCAAAGCACAATGTCTTTTTCATTTTTCTGTACTCCAATTCCCACTGATTATAATTTCTGCTTTCTTTTCTCTCAAACGTCTCTTTTCATATAATAGACACTTAGAAGAAAATGCCCAAGAACATAGGATTGTTAATAGCTTGTGAAATAAAATAGGTGTTTAAGTTTTACAATTTTAGCCATTGCAGAAAATTAGGATATTTTCAAAAATCATTTCATATCTTTATGATAAGTAGCTTAGGGTTAGGATCAACTATGCAATACAAATACAGGAATTTTATACAAATGCATGATGGACTCTTAGTCTAGGGAAAATGGATAGAGAAAATTGCTTCTGAGCTAAGACACAATGAATTACACATGTGAGTTAAGAACACACCATTCTTAGTTGTTAGGCTCAGTACAGGTGACTACTACTGATTGCTATATAATTAAATCACCCTGGTCAAATTATAATGGTGGCATTCATATCTTCAAGAAGTGAGCTGCTCTAGTCATGGGCAAAGCATTGAGGTAGGGGCAAGTTCTTTGATTCTCACACATATCCACATTCCTCAGAAAGGATTGAAGAAACAAAATGTTTGGTGCAGTAGAACATCAATAATTGAAATGATGTTTGTTTGAAATATTTTTCTAATAGTAATACAATTAGCTGTTCTAATTTACTATTATCAATATTATAAGGCATTGGACATAGATTCAAATCCCAATTTGGCAAATTAGTTAACAGTGAAATGATAAACAGATGCTCATTTTCAACTTATTCTAAAGCAATTTGTTGGAATTTATGGTCTCTTCCATCTCTTCAAATTTAAAACTACTATTTTGTTAAGGTTCAAACAAGCATGTTGCAGCTATGATACTTTTAGGAAATCACATTATTACTCAGGTATGATGTGAATATCTATAATCTCAGTATTTGTGACACCGAGAGAATAGAGTTGCAAGTTCAAAGCCAGCTTGGCCAATATAGGATTATAGGACAAGCCTTGGTTGCAAACCAAGACCTTATGTGTGAAGTTTAATCTTTGATTAATTAACTTGATGGGATCTGGAATCAACCAACAGACACGTGTCTGGGAAGATCTGCTTAAGTACCTGATGCTAACTGATTGTGCCAGTGGAGTTCCTGACTGGGCGTGAAGGGAGGGGGTTCAACACTTATGACCTCAATTAATTCTTTCTCCTTAAATATCCTATTTCTAAATAAAGTACTTTGAATATTAGGGACTCTCATACGAATTTTAGGATGATACAATTTAGCCCTTAGCATTCTGCTCTCCAGCTGCTAATATTCATGCTCTCTGTAATGTAATATGGATACAAACCTGTGAGACTAGACAAATTATGTGCTTCTAAAAATATGATGATGAGACAGGCATAGCATAGACATTTCCCTTTGAATACTGACAAATTAGAAAAAAGAAAAGAGTTCTGGGTCTTAATCAAGTTCAGAATTAGCAAGGCATGGCTCAGACACTGGGACCACTGGGTGGCAGTGTCATCTTGACAGCAACCTGGCTCTAGGATTCTGTGGAGTGGATGTGCCCCTGAGGCATAAGGCAGTGGTCCCCAGACCTGCCCTCTGAATCCAGGAAGAAACAGTCCAGACCCTGGGCCTGTTGTGGGTGGGGATGTTAGTCCTCCTGTTTTCTAAGGATAATATAATTGTCTGTCACAGAATAAGAAAAATAGAAATCTAACAGCTTTCTTTTATTCCATATAGTTTCCTTTGTACTGTTTTTGTTCCTAAAGGCAGTGTTTCCTCTAGTATTACCCATATTTTATTATTATAGGCTTTATGTGAATTGACTGGTTAACATAAGGGGTGATCTGTTGATGTAATAATTTCTAACCACTTTCATGCTGTTTTTTACAGGACTTGGTTTTCAATATTTGTGAGCTGAATAATTTTCAAATCTTCAAATTCAAGCTCTCTTTGACAGAACAGTCCTGACTTTTATTTTCCTTTATACTGTCTTCTGAATAACAGGGAAAGCCCAATTGAATCTTTGATATTTCTTTTCGAAACAGCTCTTGTAATTGTGGAAAATCATTACCAATTTAGCCTCCCACAAATGACAAGAGCACAATTCACCCGAGTTCTGGCCACTTCCTAACAAGAGTTACCTTTTGTGCAACTTTCCAACAATATATTTCTCATTTCTGTCTGAAACTGAGTTGAACAATGTCTGCTGCCAATTGCCATGACTCTTTGCAACGAGGGACTCTTCTACTATAACTTTAAGCCCAAATAAATCCCTTCTTCCATAAGTTGCATTGGCATTGTGTTTCAGCAAAGCAGCAAAAAAGTAAGTATGGTGTCCAGTCCCAACGAGAATATCTACAATATAACTTCTGCACCTGAGGTTGAGAGACCATTGTGGAAGAATGGACAGAAAGATTATAAGAGCCAGAAGACCAAGGAGGTTGCTGTGACATTGAGTCTTCTAGTAATAGCGTAAGCTACACCCGTAAAATCTCTTATTGTGCCTAAACATGAGATGAACAAGGACAATAGACATGCTAGCATATATGCAGAAAGCTGATGAGGCTTCAGCCCTTCACAAATAACTATGAAGAACTAAGGAACACTGTGAGTGGGAGAAATAGTCGCCGAGAGGAAAAGCCAAGAAGAAACCACCCATGCTCCTACCATGATTTAATTTTCAGAGTCACATAATACTTGTTTTCATTTGAGATATTGATTTGATATAGTTATTTTGATAAAAAATTAAATAAATAATAAGTATTGAAGCACAATGCTTGTGTTTCATTGTATTCACTAAATCTCATACACTTTCAGTTGGGGGAAGGAAAACTCCATGTTTTGGTAGATGAATTTGACCAAGGACTTCAAAATATTTGCTATAAAACAAGAAAAAGAGCTTTTAAGTTTTATTTATAATATAAATGGTCTCAATATATGTTTAGCACGCTCTGAGGATTACAAATTAGAGCCTTCTCTTTCATTTACCACTAATAACTTCTTCTCCTGCAGTTTTGTATCCTATCAGGTAATCAATCATACATACTTTTTATTTTATTTCAAAGTATCAAAAAGACAAAGGCAGAAGCAAATAGGAATGTCTGCCTGCCTGAGGAATTTAAAGATTGATTGGTTACCAAATATATTTAATTTTAGAAGCTTACTTTTAAAAAAAGTAAAGCTTTCAGAAGATAACCAAGGGCCTTCTTTTAACCAAAGAAGTGGCTGTTTCTAATAAACTGTGCAAAATCAGACAAGCATAACATACTCTCCTTGGAAAATGAGCTCAAGAAAACTAAGGTCCCCAAGTTAATCGGTAATTATGAATTATAGATTGGTGCAAAGATGTGACTGATTTTTCTTCAGTCACCATGCTAAAAATAAGCATTACTCTCTCTGAGGAGGAGATTGGACTGGGATTGGGGATGGTGAGGGTAAGGGAAGTGGGAGGAGGGGAGGGAGTGGGAACTGGGATTGGTATTTAAAAATAAGCATGGATTGATTTAGAATTAAAAAACAAACAGAAACAAAACAAAAAGTAACTACACTGAATAAATATCTCACGTGGTTGATAAAATTGGAAATACATTTAATAAAATATTTTGTTTAATTTAATTTTGAGCAGCCAGGTAAAAAAATAATTGTCTCTTCAATACTCTCAGCTTTGCTTGGATGCATCTCATATTAAAATGGCCTTAGTTCAGACCTTTGTAAGAGACCTCTATAAGGAAGATTCAAGAGCCACTGTGATGTCTTCCTACTGTCTTCTCATGCCACCTCCCAGGCTTCTCTTTTCTTACTGCTTCTCTCAAACTCATTTTCTTCCACCTCATCTCTGGCTGGGTTAAAAAATAAAGGAAGGTGTTTCTAAGGAATGGTTATTCCCGAGGACTTTCCAAGGTAGATATCAGTTAGCTGTGTTGCTTATAGGGAAGTATAAAGGTAGTTTCATATATTGTCCTCCCTGGCTTAAGCTGGTTGTGGCTTTGTCTTCCCTTTGACTGGGTCCACGCAAAACTGAGGAGTAGAACCGAACTATGTAATGATACTGACTGACTTTCCATTTTATGTTTATTCAGAGTCTTGAACCTTTTCAGTATGAATTATAAGGAATGTAAAATGAGATGCTACACAGTTTTGTATACAGTATTCAAGTTTCACTAGTATTTTTCATTTTTTATTTTTCTATATGATATAGAATATTTTTGGCTTAGACAAGAAAGCATTTGGTGAGGAAGAGAAAACAAAAAAAATTAAATAAAAAGAAAGCATTTTTATAAAAAGAGCAACACGACATTTTTAGAGCATGTGAGTAAAATTCATCATGAAAACAGAGCAATAAGAAAACACAGGTATACAAATAACTTACTTGGAAAGTACAGAGACCTGTTACAGAGGCTGGGTGCCGTCTAGCATGCTGTTTTCCACAGGAACTGGCATCCACAATGAGCTTTGGAGTATATCCACGATCACATTGTTGCTTACCACCTGGTTTTAAGGGCATCATTTATTCACTGCTCAACTTTTTCTCAGACTACAGAGACAAATAAATGGTTCAATAGATAACAATCATTCATATGAAGACAGGTTCTTACTTTAATGTGGAACAGTTCTTCTCTTAGAAAATTTATCAACCAAAGAACACAAATTGAGTCTTGTTTATTTTATTGCAATTAGGCCCTAAGTGGACATTTTCCACACCATTCTTTAAGAAATAAACAATAAGGTAAGTTACTTTTTACACTATTTATTTTCCCAATATGAAACTAATTAGTGAGCTCATTCTTTTAACATCTGTCCCAGTTGTTCAGGACTTATTTTTTTCTACTGAGATTAAGGTCATTGTATGGAAAATAGAGAAGAGTATAATAATAATAATAAACCCACAAAGCACGTCTGAGGTATTAAGTAAAACCAATAAATAAGTCATTTTACAAGATTGCAGTGGTCTTCAACTTCCTTTCCCACTTGTCCACACGGAGGTTGTGTTGGTTAGTGTCAGTGGGAAATCTTACCCTAAAATGGAAATATATTAGCAATGAGTCAACCTCAAAGGGTTCATGATGAGTTTGAATAAGTATTCTGAGTTCAAAAGTCTGTTGGGATTTTAGTTAACCCCCCACTATCCACTAACGCAGACGAAAGTCTCTGGACTGGCTTGGGTCGAGTATTGCATCAGTATCTTTGGTTCCTATCAGGATGTTAGTGTCCAAGTTCCCCATATCTCTTAAGTTTAATATTTTTTTCCATGCATGCGCAGTGTGTGTTCCTTCTTTACAGACTCAGTGAAACTGAAAATAAATTTACATACACAGAAGATTTGCAGCAACGAACAGTCTATGTCAAGAGTCAAAACCACACCAATTTTAAAGCTTGATTTCAAGGGAATATGGAAAACAAATGAGGGAAAAAGATTGATTCTTATGAGATGTCAAGAAGTAAAAATAGCACTCAGTTAAGTCATTATACATACTGAGTTGCATTTGATAAAGTTTTATTTTTTAAAATAAATTATTAGCTCTTTGGTTTGCAGTGCCAAGCAAAATCAATCCATTATTTATCCTCATTTTATCATAATCCTAAGTAATTTTTAAACAATGACATGGGAGTTCAGACTTCTGGACATTGATAATCCTATTTCTAATCTGTAAGACATTCCTTATCCTATTCCAGACAACACTGGAAGCAGCTTCTCTTCATTCCAGAGTAATTAATTCTCTAGTCTTGACAGCTCCAAATTCCATACTAGTGTGTAAAGAACTGAACACATGAGAGAAAAATGGAGAACAGAACAGGCTCTTAAAAAAATCCTACAATAAACCACCATTGGTTATTCTTATAAGTTTTTGGTCTAAATACAGAATTTGGCTCAGAAAATTATTATCACTGGATGACAAAAACAATTAAAAAAATTTCTACAATATTAACAGAATGTCAAATATAATAACAAATGTTATTTGCTCATCACATAGGGCGTAGTGTGACTTTACAATGAGTAATCTGCCTGTCATTCTCTTAAGAGAGTTCAGTGTTAGTGCCATCTTATAACATAGGATTATTAACTGGGTTGTTCAAACAAGGTCTTTTTTGGATATTTCAAGATGGGGCATGTATGAAACGGTACAAAGTTCTATTAAGTTTGTTGAATGAAACAATAGTGTTTCCTCCTCCTTTCATTTTACTTTTTTGTTGACAGGGTTATACAATATAGCTCAGGTTGGCTTGGAACTACCAAGCCTCCTGAGTGCTGGCATCAACAGTGGTGTCCTAGTATATAGAAAAATATCATTTCTAGAGAACATGGATAGTTTGTCAGTGATAATATATATTTACTCTAAATTATTATACTTAAACATAATTTAGCAATTTCCAGAATTTGTCTGTGATACACAGAGAGA
>LOEQ01004451.1:82888-99035 GCA_001685075.1 Bramus lutescens
GATGCTCACCTTCCTAGACCTCGATGGAGGGGGGAGGACCTTGGACTTCCCCCATGGCAGGGAACCCTGACTGCCTTTTGGACTGGAAATGGAGAGGGAGGGAATTGGGAGGAGGGGAGGAGATGGAAATTTTTAATAATAATAATAATTTAAAAAGTTTAATACCTGTAAATAATTTGGACTTATCTTTTGATTTCCTTTTACCACTGAGACATATAACAGGTAATCAGACTCGTATGCACACATGCATAACTACTTGGTATTTACATTGCTGAAGGTGGTGGTTTTAGTGGGGAAACAATGCCTTCACTTGTATGCTCCATTCAGTTAATTTTATGAAAACTACAATCTTCTGCATAAAAACAATTACATTGAAATATGTACTGGTTTATTTCTAAAGGAAAAAATCCATAAAGCCTATTTGCACATGATTAATATTAAAAATTACTGCTATAATATTATAACTGAGTAGCATAATTAAACACTTCAGGCAGCCAAGTGAAATTTATCAGAAAGGAAAGAATTTCCTCTTCTGATTAGTTCTTAGCACTGTGTCTTCGAATAGCACACAAAAACCATCTGACATCTTAGAGGAGATCTGGGCAAGTCAACATTAAACTTTCAAATACATCTGATAAGTTAAAGATATGCCACACAGGTATATCACTCACTCAGGTCTTGTTTATGTATGAATTTCATCTTTGTTCACCATCAAGTATTTTATACTATAACTCCAAAATCTTGAATAAAACAAAATTATATTTAAATATTACAAGGTCACATAACCATTCTTTTTTAAAGTCACAGACAATAGACATCCATGTGGAGTGACATAAGGGGATTTGTGAGCATGTTACAGTTTCTACAGATAAATACCAATATTAGGGTCTCCTTGCCTCCTCTCTTCAAATATAAGCATTCTCTTCTCTCAGATTAGTGCACGGTGACAAAATAATATCTGAGGAAGAAATGTATCATATTCCTTCTCTGCCTTAATAGAAGACAGATGATAGATGAAACAACTGAGATTCTGGGAGCTCAGAACTTGTTGTGAAGGAGATGGTAGAAACCCAGATACTTTCTGCTTTTTCTCTGATTCTGAGACGTTCATACTTTATTACAATGAAATATGATTGCACCTCAATTCATCCCCTAAAACCCTCCTTGTGGCCACCTCGGCATGACCTTCCCAATTTTATGTTTTTAGTTTTTGTTTAAATAATTCACAAAGTTCAGTTCATGCTGACTCAATTTCCATGGGGACAATTCCCTGGAGTATGGCAATTCTACTAGTGGCTGCATCTTCAAAAAACAGTGATTGTACTGCTGCAGCAGCAATAACTCCCCAGCAAGGAGTACAGTCTTGGGATCATTTACTGCATTTATGTTGGTCTATTAGCTGGTTTGATCTCAAGTAGATCTTCTGCAGATATCGACAGGTGCTGTGAATTCTTGAGTGCAGCAGCCATGTCATGTCCAAGAGATAGCATTACCCAGCACTTCTACACATTCCCAGTTTCTTATATCCTTTCTTCATTTGCTGTGTTCTTTCTCGAGCCTTTATGGTAGCTTTGATCAAAGATACCAGTGCAAAGATTTTCATGCTGAAACTTGGTGTCACACTCATCTGGCCTCTATTTTCTCTTGCTACCCACATGCAGTTCATTCCAGAGTCAGGTAGACATTTTTACCAGAGTTTTATTTGGTGGGTTATAATGTGTTGCCCTGTCATAGCTGAAAATTGCATATTTCTTTGCTAGTGATATTACATGGACCTTCAAAGAATCTTCTATGTTCCCTTACTTCAATCTCCAACTTCCTTAACATTTTTTACCCTTGGGATGTATATTCTACATAGAATGCTGTTACTCCTCCCATATATTTGATGAAGAATTAATTTATTTTTATTTATTGTGACACACAAGAGGCAGAGAAACAGGTGAATCTTTGGGGGTTCAAGGCCAGCTTGTTCTACATAGAGAGTTCCAGAATATCCAGGGATATGCTAAGAGACACTGCATAAAAAAACAAATAAAAAAATTGAAGAAATCTCTTACAATTTTCTGTATCTTGTAATAAAATCTGATCAGACCAATTTTTCAAATCACCAGTCTCCCACCATCTTCCATCAAGTACCCATCTTACTTTTATACATTTGTGTTTTGTTCTGTGCATGTGTGTTTCATTTGTTTTTATATCCATGCCCTTTTTTTTCCATTTTTGCTTTGTGAATGACTGGGTTTGCCTGGGCCTCTTGTGTGTGTGGTGGTATGGTGCTACCTCCTGGAGTATCACCAACTCACAAATGGCTTTAGTATGGAGAGGCACTACTGTTTTTTTTTTCCCAGAAGCCCTTACCTGACAACTAAGCTTTCCTTGGCCAAGAACTATGAGATGATCCCCTCCCAATCTGTAACTAAATATTTAAGGGGTCAGTCTTGCCCAGGCCCTGTGCAAGCAATTGGAACTTCTGTGAGTTCATGAATATCATGGCAATGCCATGCCCCTAAGACTGCTGTTCACTGCCTTCCTTCGTCTGTATGCTCTTTAATTCCTTCCAGCCCCTGTTCTATGACGTTCCCTGAGCCTTGGATAAGGTGATGCTGCTGTCCTACCTAATGCTTAACCCTTAATATTTGTGATCAGTTATGAATCTCTGCATCAACTTCCATTTGGTGCTAAGGGAGGCTTCTTTGATCAAAACTGAGGAGAGCACTAGTGCATGGGTATAAGCATAGATACTTATGTGGAGGTTTGATAACATGGCCACTTAGCAAAACAAGAATAGTAGGTTCACTCTTAGTGTCTGTGGTTTATCTACTCATGAGCCATTGACTAAGTTCACAGCACTGAGTATTATCCTCCTATGGAGCAAGACTCACTGCTAATCAGAAACAAGGTGGTTTTCTCCATAATAGTGCCACTATTGACTTGGCCACACCCAAGTCTTGCCAACAGACACTACCTCTAATTTGATGGAGCACCATGTACCCTGGACCTTGTGATCTTCTTGCCTCATTTTTCCAAGGTCTGGGATTACAAGAATCCTTATGCCACCATGCTTGACTCAGTCTCCCTTTCTTAATATAGCCACATTAGGTCTAAGTTGCAACAGGAACTTTGGACATTTGAACATTTGAACCATAACACAGATTGAGGATTTTCCTTACTTTGCCACTTATTAATTAGAGTGAAGAAAACATTTTTTGTTATTTAGTGTGCTATGGCTTTTTCTTTTCATCTAATTGCATACTATATAATTAAGGGTTGTAGAAATGCTGATTCTCTGTTCTTGTCTCTTGAAGGAAAGATTTTAGTGGAGAAAGAGGCAACATAATCACAAGTTTAGTTGGTAAAACAAAGCAAAGCATATATTCCAAGGAGAGCTGGAGTTGTCTACTTCAGCCATAGATGGTGATGGAAGGGAGTAAGTTTTCTGTTGCGGATTTTAAAGGAGTTTCGATTAATATTAAGGAGAAGGGTAAAATGACTGATTTTTCTTCCCAAGTCGTGATGGGCCAGATCTTCCCTTTAGGGTCATGGTATTGTATAAGTGTGTTCTGCTACATATTTATTCCCATGATTCCCTAGAAAGATCCACAGGGAGGAACAAAATCATAATATAAATGATGTACTAAATCTAGAACTTTTTGAGGGTGCAAAACTTCATTATTGCATATATGTGGGAATATCCACCAGTGTCTCCATGAGATAGTATTAAGAGTTCTTATGTAGACCTGAGAATGTTTTATCCATAAAGGGTTCTTCTAACCATTAAGAGATGTAGACACAATATATAGTTTTTTGTTTTGCCTTCCTCTTATCTAATTCCTTCTTAAGACTGCTCAATATCTCATGACTTTCTGTCTTCAAGAGAATTAGGACTTTGTCATGAAAACTGGAGTCAAGACAATAGTTTAGTTGTACAAATGGGAACAGGACATAGCCTTTCTTTAAGATAATGATGCTTTTTCCCTGTGGCCCTGGGCCCTATAATGGAGCATTTATTTCTCATAGGTTGTCTCTTGCAGAAGACTTCCTTAGTCTTTTCCTGCCTTTAATAGACCTGGCAATATCATCATCAATCCAAATCCAAATTGTGTTTTCTTCTCATAATACCCAGGAAATGTACTGGTAGAAACAGTGTTGAAAGGATGACATGCTCTTCTCAGTTCATCATTTTGGAGATATACATGTTGTATCGTCTTACAGCTAGTCTTTGATTATTTGGTCAAGCTGGTGGGTACCAAAGTCTTTGTAATTTCCACTCACAGTGAGTTGTTGTGGGGAGAAACTCTGATAGTCTTGACTCTTGTCACACCTCCAACCCACCATAGTTTTCATTGATGACTGTCTCTAAGGAACAGTGTGTGACTTTCGGTTTCTAGCATTGAAGTTAGTTGACCTTCAGCTATTGTTTTCATGTTTATTTATTTTAACATGAACTTAGCTTGATTATCCATTACGTTATTTCTATAAAAATAGTAAAATTGACTTCTGAAGATGACCTAGAGAATTTTTGCATTTTCTGTCATCAGAGAGTTGTCCCACTCTGATGTGGGAAATCCTTCTGCATATGTGTTGCTTTTACTGGTTAATGAATAAAGAAGCTGGCTTGGCCTATGATAGGGCAGAGTAGAGCTAGGCAAAGGGGAAAGATGCAAACTGCCAGCTGGAACCTTGCAGGTAGGCCACGAACCTCATGGTAAAATATAAAATAATGGAAATGGGTTAACTCTAGATATAAGAGCTGACTAGCAATATGTTTAAGTGTTTGGCCAAGCAGTGATTTAATTAATATAGCTTCTATGTGGTTATTTTGGGGCTGAACAGCTGGGAATGAACAAGTAGCTTCTTCCAACACCACTCTTATCTTTTTTATTTTTTTGCCTCATTCCAGGACTAAATCAGTCATTCTTAAGACACTCTATTTCCAGTAAATACAGGATGCTTATTTAGAACCAAGATAAGAGTACACAAATTCATTCTTATTTCAGTGTCCTTGCTTCATGGACATTTCATAAAACAGATATAGGAAATACATGTGTATATACAAACATATACATGTGTATATACCAACAAATACATGTGTATATACCAACAAATACATGGTTATTTGAATTATTGACTTCATACTGGTGTATCTTATGTGAATTCCTTGTGAGATTCTCTATCTCCATCCAGCTTTTAAACTCCTCTGATAATGAGAAATCTCTGGAGATGTGCACTTTCATAAGCTTCTCTGTACTCTCTTTGCTCATTCAATTTACTATTTTTGTTTGTGTAATCAATACCTGATATGATGGCAAATATTGATAGTCATTTTGACAGGATTTAGCGTCACCTTGAAGACAAATCTCTGGGCATGTCTGGGAGGATGTCTTTAGGTAGGGTCAACTGAGGTGGGTAGACCCCTCTTAAATGCTGTTGATACTACTCCATAGACTGCTGTACTGTACTAAATTGTCTCTTCCTGCTTACTCTATTTAGATGCAGTGTGATCAGCCACCTCATTCCCCGTCTACCATACCCTCTCCTCTTTGATGAATTCTACTTTGAACTGTGAGCTAAAATGAACCATTCCTTTTTTAAGTTGTTTTTGCCAGCTTTTTAATTTTTTTTAACAGAAAGAAGACAAAAAATAATACACTGAACACAGGCAGGCTCTGTGCTGGGCAGCTCTATGTATCCAAATTTATCCAACTGCCCCCCTGGCTTCCAGTTATACAGTGAATGATTTTGTATGTGCTCACTCCCTCTTTGGCTTGCACTGAGTGTCATGCTGTGCTGAGAATATATTTCATACTCACCGATTTCTATGGGTATTTATATATTCTCTTCAAAATTATTACCTACTTGAAATGCTTTAAATCCACCTCACTTAAAATGATATCTTCTTCTCCTTGAAGTCTTTTTTTGCATATGCCAACTGGGAACCCCTCATTTCTGCTTCTTATATGTTTCCATCCTCACTCTGCCTTCAGGGTACTGAAGAAAAAACATCCTTGAATGATGATTGAACAGGTAACTGCTTCCCACCTCTTGCTGGAGGCTTTCTCTGTGAATGGTTTCAGAATTAGATGAGTCTGCTTTCTTTCCTTCATATACACTTTAGAAAAAATTTACAATTAATCAAGATTATAGCAACAAGTACATCTGTATCTTCACTTTTATTTTTTATCATTGCTTTGACTGTCCACCCAGCACATTCTCTGTAGGAGTATATTAATATCTAGTATCTGGTAGCTAGATCCATTCAGAAAATTTCCATTGTTCCATGCTCATTCCACATTAAAACTAGGTTTCTCTTAACTCCTATAATGAAAGATCTCTGTGTTCTCCAGAGCTCAGACCTTCCTAGATATATTTCCAATGTCTTAAGCACAGATACATTACTCTGATGTGGGATTCCCTTCTGAATGCTGTGAGTATCATAATAAAGATTGGTTTATAAAGAAACTGGCTTGGCCTGATAAGGTAGAACAGAGCTAGGTGGGGAAAACTAAACTGAATGCTGGGAGGAAGAAGGTGGAGTCGAAGAGAAGCCATGTAGCCCAGCTGAAGACAGACACTGGAACTTTACCCAGTAAATCACAGCCTCATGGCAAAACACAGATTAATGGAGATGAATTAATTTAAGACATGAGTTAGCCAGGCATACACTTATGCTATTGGCCAAACAGTATTACAAATAATATGATTTCTGTGGCATTATTTGGAGATGAGCAGCCAGAAACAAACAAGCAGCCTCCTACAATGTTACTCTAATCACAGGATAAAACATTCCACTAAACTAAATCATTACAGAACGTTTAATCTTTGACTCTTTCTCTATTTTATAGAATATGAGCACAAATTATACAAATGAAACTCTTCTTATATTTTTTCTAATTAGTTTTCGTAATATGCATATTTAATGAATTATTTTCACTGATGTCTCATATACTGCATCTGACATCTGATTGTTTGGTGGAGGTTCAGTTTCACAATTATGAAATAGTACAATCCAAGAAATCCTGTGCAGTCCAATATAATATCCTTTTATAGTAAAATGAAAGACACTAGAGTTGCAGAAGTATTTATTTGCCCTATATTTTAAATCTCCATAAGACTTGGGACAATACTACTATGATTTTCAAAGGAAGCTACAATAAAGAAAAAGTAGTTATTGATTTTTCCTGAGGTTTTAATTTTCTCAAATCCCAGTTATTTTTTAATCCAATGGTCAAAGCAGAGAATCACACATAGAATCGTATTATTATAATTTTCAGACTGTTACTTGTTTGTCAGAGGTTAGACACACTCATAATTCCAAAACTCTCAGTTTTGGGAGAGGATAGGACTTTGTTGTGATGTCCAGGGTGACTTTAAACTCATGATCTTCTCACTTCAACTTTTTGAGTTCTGTGATCATGAACTTGTGGCACCAAACCTGGCTGAGCCATTCTGCTTTAATATAAATCTTGTAAAATACAGTGTTTATATTGCCAATTATTTAAACAAATTACCAAGTGATAGCTAACTGACTTACCATTGTACAATAGGAAAATAGTCCAAGTAAATGTAAAAATTAAAAATAGCATATTAACTTACATTCTGAAACTTCTGGCTAATTGATGGTAAGTTTGTTCATTGTGGGATTTAATACCAGTCAAGTAGGAATCAATACAGATAGATTTACAATATATATTTAACTCTGTGTATAACAGTCCTAACTTTTGCTTTTAGGCCTTTTCCCCATTAATAGATATACGTTCAATTGGATTTGCTCACACATAAAAGGTCTTAGTTGATATTTGTTCAGCTAATTTTGCCAACGGAAAGGGTTGTTTATATTCAAATTCTTAAGTTTAATTTATTAAAAATACTGTCAATGAGAAATTGGTAGTAATAAAGACTTGTTCCAAGAAATGTGTAATGTAATAAGAAATGGTTGGGGACTCGAGAAAAGGCTCAGTAGTTAAGAGAACTTACTGCTCTTAGGGAGAACTGGGTTCAATTCCCAGAATTTGCATGCTGGCTCAGAGCCATCTGTAATTCTAGTTTCAGGAGATACAATGGCTTTTAACTTCTGAGGCTATCAGGCACATATGTGGTGTCCAAACATATATTCAGGCAAAAAAAATCTATACACATTAAAATAAGCCTGCATGCATGGTGGCATATTCCTGTAACTCCAGCAGTAGGGAGGCTACAGCAAGATGATCATGAGTTTGAGGCTACCCTGGACTAAATAGTGAGACCCTGCCTCAACATAATGGAAAATTTGATCTGAGATAATTGATAATGTTTTTGTGTGTTTAATACTTTTATCCCCCCTTCTTGTTGCACTCTGCATTTGTGAATATTATTCTCGTTTTAAGCATTCTTCAAAACACACAGAAAGCTGCTTTTTAGTTCTAAGTGCTTATTCATCAAAAGTTCAACGATGTTATTCTGCCAGTAGAAGTTTTAACAGGTTTTTAAAATTCTTTTTTAATAGAATATAGGCACTTTGGAGAGATATCTCTGATGAGGCACATTGGAAAGAGATGATCTCAGACATGAGACAACTGTAGACAAAAAAGATACTGGGAGATGACTAAAGATGTGCCCCCAGGTGGCCTCAGATCAGAACAGCCACTGTGAGTATTATCCCAAGAAACCAATCCAGAAGAGCAATGCTATAACCTTGAGACTTGGCATGTGAAGCTCAGCAAATTTAACTCATCAGGGAGATCTGATCCCCAACAGGACTCGAGGTTGTTCTCTGACTTGTGCTATTAGTGACTGAGACCAGACTTGCAAAGAAGGAGGAGGTCCTGGGTCAGCTGGTGATGAAATTTTTCATAATTTCAATGCTACTGTGACTGCAAACATTAGTGAAGGAGATTGGAATGAAGAGCTCCAAAGATCTGGAGAATCCACCAAGAACCATCAGGCAGCCCAGCAGATGGTCTGTAATTCTCTCCCAAGGACAGATATTTCTCCTTCAGGAGTCCACTATTAGCATGGCTGACATCAAGGAGTATAAAACGGATGATGTCATGAAGTTGTCCCAAGAACTCCTGTCAAATGAGAGTGAGGGACATCTCATCAGAGGCCAAGCCAGGTCAGAGTTGTGGAACCTGTCCACTGGCCAGGAAGAGTAAATTCTATCAGAAACTATTCCCGAGACCAGAGAGGTAGAATGCCAGAGATGAAAGCGAAATCCAAGAGGGATTCAATGGAAGATGAGGAAAAGGCAGACACATTTATACTTCAGGATGCTCAACAGCCACAGGCATTCTGAATCTGTCAGGGTAAAGGATGAGATGATGTCCTGGGAAAATAATAGAGACTGTCACATCTTCCATCCGTGTTCTGGAAAGAAGAGATTAACTTAGAATGAAGGCCATCAGAATCTTCAGACACCCCCTCGTACCACCACCACTTCCAAAGGAGGAGGGTCTCATATATGGACAGTATAGAAGAAAAATGGCTGACCTGTAAAATCAATTAGTCATATTACTGGCCAAGATGCAAGATGCCAGGCCCAGTTTGGGTATAGTGAGGACAAGAAGAGTGTTCTTTATAAATCTGTTTGTCATACACCAGAAGCCATACTCAGGAGAGAGACACTTTGAATGAAATTAGTGCTGCATTCTTCAAACCCAGGAATCAACCACTGTATCCACAGTAGCAAAAAGCCTTCAGAGTACAGGCTGCAGAAATGTGTTTACCTTTGAGACCACCCTGCTGGGTCATAGTGGGGTCTTCAGAAAGAAGTCCCATTAGTGTGAGCACTGCAGGGAGAGCCACAGCAATAACTTCATATTCCATCTCCTCATCCCAGCCAACCAGAGACCCTACATGTGTAAGGAACATGACCAAGGCTTCCAACAGCATGGGGCTTTTGAGCCACATGGGAAAATTCAGAAAGTGTCTGTATGATTCTCTACCTAAAATCTAAGGCTTTTTTTTCAAGAGAGACTTGGGGTCTCACCTGTTACAATGTAATAACAATGGAAAACACTTACAACGTGTCCCATTCTTGATGAGAGTCCATCTTCAGGGTTTGGGGGCAATTGTGTAGCTTCTACCCTGGCTTTGGGGTTCTGTTTCACACTATCCCATCATTTTTTCTCATTTTTCTTTCTCTTTTTTTTTCCCCCAAGATGAGCTCAAACTCACTGTGTAGCCTAGATCGGCCACGAATTTATGATTCTCACCTTCCACTTCTGCCTACAGAATATTGAGATTAAGAGACACTACCCCTCCCTCATTACCAGGCTTTTGTTATACATTTTTTTGGTTTTGGTTGGGATAATTCTATTCTCAGGTTCTCAACATTGAATAAAAAATTGTAGTGATGTTAGTTTCTGTGACCCCCTATTACTTTGTTATGAAATGGGATTATCCTTGCAATAAATTACATGGTCAAGAACAACTACAACAGAAATATATCAAACACCATTAGGAATAATAAGAATTTTTAGTTTTTTGCAAACACTGTCACCAAGAGTAAGTTCATATTCCATCTATCAGTTCCCAGTGTCCAAAATAGGGAATAAATCAAAAAAATTTAGAAATACCTCTCCTTTTGTACAAAATAGTGTAACACAATCCTCCATTTTGAGAGTTGATAGAGCTGCTCATACAGAACCTTCAACAATGGAGCAGAAAATACTCTTCTTACTTGGTGTGACAGCTTGGATCTGCTTATAATGATTTCTCCACTCCATAAAACAAGCAGCACAAAGTGGAGTATTTTAAAATTTGTTTATTGGAACATATGAACAAAAACTAATAAGTGACTCAGAATATGGTTTGGGTCCATATGAAGTGCTTTTAATAAATATTTGTCAGATTGAAATGACCTTGCAGGGCAATGAAGGGAGCTCATCAGATAGCGTTGGTGGCTGCTGACCTTCTATCTTCACTCCTTTGTAGTCAGACAGAGTGCCTGTGCTCAGTTCAGAGAATCTATTATCCTTACAAGCTTTGTTTGCAAAATACATTATCTGTAAAAGCAAAATACCCTGTCAGAAAGATGCAGAGTGTTTATCCAGCACTTATTAAACTATTTTATCCTGCAGTGAAAAGTGAAACCACGGATTTCTCATCTTCCCTCATAACATAATGCAAGGTAACATACATTTTTAGGGCTTAAAAATGCTAGTAAATGAGCCCAGGGGATACTAAGATCTTTAAAAATTCATAGTGTATTCTCAGCAAAACATTCTGCATTTGAGTCTTGCATTGCAATGATCATTCCAAGTTTTATTAAAAAATAAGTTTTGTATATTACATTTGACAGACTCAAGCTTTAAATGATATTTTTATCTCCAACATATATTGAAAGGCAAACACTCTAAAAGTTAAAACTGATTTCACTTGAAGGTTTTCACAGATACTTAACTAAATAGAAATTGTATATGGTATCTAGTAACAATTGACTTGAGTCTTAATCCAGGATATGAGTTGTGCCAAAGTCTTTCGACCATTTTGTGCAGAAACTGATTTGGGATACCATTCCTTAGGAGGTAATACAGAAACATTATATGAATAATTCTTTAATGAAATTCCATCTAGATTATTTTCCTAAGTTAGGATCTACTTCCCTCATAGGATGTACTTTGAATAATAATGAAGTGAGCCTGTACTTTCAAAACATTGTTCCAATGTAAGAGTTAAAAAATAGCATTTAAAAGTAGAAACCCTTTGAAAAAGCTTCAGTTTCTTACACAGCACAGAATCAAGAGATAAAATTAGTATAACCTGGATAGTTTTTATAAATCTCATAACTTTTAGGTGGGATTTTCTTAAAGTAACATATATATATATNATTACTTCCAACTGTTGGTCTGACAGCCTTAGCTTCCAGAGTGCTGGAGTTGCAGACTTCATTCCTGGCTGTTTGGTGGTAGAGGATTAATTTCTACCTCTTTCGGTCATCCTGCTTAGCACATGATTTGCAAGCACTTTTTCTTAAATTTATGAGCATTCTATGTGTCTACTTTCTACCTAGGACTTGAATGGCAGAGATTGGATACATCCTCTGGATATCTTGTATAATGGGTTTTGGTAAATATGAACCCTTGTAGTGGGAAGGTCATTCAGCTTGGAAGGTCAGGAGACTAGATGGATTTTGTTGTTGTTGTTGTTTAAACAGAAACGGTTTGTTTTGGTTCACAGTATTGAAAGGTTTAATCTGTTATTCTGGGATCCTTGCTTTGGGGGTCCCAGTGTAGTATAACAGTGGCAGGAATGAAAGGCAGGGCAATGCCGTTCACATCACGGCAAAAAGAGGAAGAACAAAAAAGACCCATTAGCTTTAGAGCCTATCCCAGAATTTGCTCTCAGACTCACAGAGATCCACCTGCCATTGTCTTACAAATGCTGGGATTAAAGGGATATGCCACCACTGCCTGTCTCTGCCTCCTGAGTGCTGGGATTAAAGGCAGGTACCACCACCATAAATGCAGCTCCTTAAGCCTTCTCCCTCCTCCCAGTACCCAAAATGAGGATGAAGTCTTTCACCCATAAGCCTTGGCAGAACCTTCTAGAGTCACACTATAGCACTCTATTTGCACATGTGTCTGCAGCCTAATTGAAATGACTACAGGAACACATTTAACTCACTCACGTGGTTTGGTCTCAGGGATTGCATGGGAAAAGCAGTTTGCCTAATGAAACTTTTCTGTGAAGATCTCCACCGATAAGGCAAGTTTGTCGAGATTTCTGTGGTAGTTGTTTTGCCTGAGAGAATCGAACCGTTTTAGGTCTTACAGTGTAGGATCAGCCTGTCTGGTTGAGAGAGAATGAGCAGCCCTACGCACATACCCTGACTTGTGCAGGACAAAATGCAAGACAGAAAGAGAATTGTTTAAGACAGCAGATCTTTCTATGTTGGCGCTTCACTGCCTTGAGGGAAGGAAGCGGATGTAAGGACATCTGGAAAACTTTCAGAAAGTGAGATTTTACTTATCTATCACTGGGCAGATAGTTTTAATTCACAAGCTCTTTAACCGTAGGGGGAATACATTTCTTACTCATTCTATCGAGAATTGCAGGAGAGAGAGTGGGCAAGACTTGTTACAAATAATAACCTTAAATGACTGAATCATCCAAATGCTGAAATGTTCTAAACCAGAGAATGCAAGAGTACCTGAGAGACTTCATTTATGGAGCAGTGGATATTAAACTTAAGCCCTTCTGTCTGTTCTGTAGTGTGAATTAGAGGACATTTTTCTTCTGTTCCATCTGTGTCTGTTGTGATAGGTCATCGACATGGTTTTAATATGAAGCAAGAACACATTTTATATGCAGCAAGACACATAAGGATTTCAGTGGGACTTGCAGTTATGACACGAGGCGGAAGCCTTTCCTTTCTTTGCAGCTCTTTGCTCTTACTGCATATCTGAAGGTTTTGTTTTTGTGCTGGTTTGTGTGTTTGTCTCATTTTCCCATGACCGTTCTCTGATTTGATGTTGTAAGCTGTAGATATTTTGCAAGTGAATTAAAGGCTCATATCCAGAGGTTTGGATGATGTGAACTACATGGCTTGGAGAGATACTATTTAAAAACAGCTGAAGGGACTGAGGAGAAGAAAGTATGAGAAAAAAGGTATCTTTGATGAACCAACCTGACTGTCCCTGCCCAGTATTCAAGGTACAAGGTTAGTTGTTGAGGTCCATACCTTGTATGTTGATTCTTTAGTTTAGGCAAATGGGTTGTTGTCAATTCTTTTGACAAAGCTTAAAATATGTACGCACACAGACACACACACATACACAGAATCATATATATATCATGCTAAAATTATATTTACAAATAATATATACAACTTTATCACAAAATTTAAAAATATTTTTAAAGGCCTAAATCATAGCATTTCTTTTCTGGTGACTGCCCCAAATGCAATTCAGTGGATAATTTAGATAAGTTTTAATAGATTATCTAATTCATTGAGTTCATTTGAAGCACATATAAATTATTAATTCATCATTTCTTTAAGCTGCCACTAATTTTTATAATTAGTACTTACATTAAATGTGCTCTGGAACATGAGATTGTTAGAAAGAATGTAGCAAAAAAATGACAGGTAAAACTGTTTTCTAGAAACACACATATTTGAGGGATGGGGCAACAGATCAGAAGTTAAAACTGCTTACTGTGCTTGCAGAGACCCTGGGTTCAGCTTCCAACAACACATTAGCCTTATATCTTTCTGTAAGTCTAACTCCATTGTAATCTGCAGGCACACACATGTGTGCAACACGTGGAAAACTTATGAAAACATGTATATAAACATAAATGAAATAAATAGATAAATAAATAAACAAATCTTTTAAAGCAAACATATTTGAAACCACTTTTCAACCTTTCAATCCAATAAAAAATTCACCAATTCCATCTTGACTTGTCACTACAAATAAAGTTTCTGTAATTACAATGAAAATTAGGAGTTCAGAACTGAAAAATCTTGTTGATTGTTACTAACCTGTTTGTTTGAGTAGAATACCAGAATGCTCAAAACCACTCACATTTTGAATAGATTCCTATATTCATCAAGAAAGAGTTTCTGTCCTTTTCTAATTTTCTCTGGTTGTAATGCATTTCAGTTGTGGAGGACATGTAGAAAATACAGGTACAAAAATGAAATCATGAAATTCTCAGGTAAACAAATAGAGCTAGAAGAAAATCCTTAGGAGTTAGGTAACCCAGACCCAGAAAGACAAATATGGCATGCATTCACTGTAATGTGGAATATTAGCTGTTAAGTCAATAGTAACTAAATTACAATCCGTGCAACCAGAGAGGTTAGGTAGAGAGTAAGGGATTGTGGGGTGAGCAAGTAGATCTCCCTAGGGAAAGGAAATAGAATATGTAGTTATGGGTGGATGTGGGGGTCTAGAACAAGAGGATCAAGAGGAGAGTGGGGGATGAGGAAGGTAACAGGGGAAGAGACACCTAAAACTAAAGGCCATTTGAGGGATAGTTTAGAAACCTAACATAATAGAAGGTTCCTAAAATAAATACATATTTGAAGGCAATCTACATAAAATCACCAAAATGATGGGGGAGACAGATCTCCCTACTTACATTATAAGCCATCACTTATAATTGAATGAAGCTTACAGTACTGGAATTGGGTTACATTTAATTGAGATGTTGGTCAAATGGGTCCCATGGGAACCCACAAGCAACATAGACTGCTGATATGATTCTAAGTTGCTCTCCACAAACTGCTGTCAAGGCCCCATTGCTGAAGAGTCATTGAACATGAAGAAATTAAGCTTGTGCCTACAGAGAGTCTTCAGTCCTGCATTCTAGCATCTATGGTACAGAGAGATAGTTTGCATGCTACTAAAGGAGAAATGTAAACATCAAACCAGTCACAAATCCTTTGATCTACAATGCTGTTGTGTCTGCAATACATGCTAGGGCAATTGTGGCACAAAGAAAGCTGTATGAGTAATCAACCAAATATCTGATTTGACTTAAGGCCCATTTAATGGGGACCTAGAGTAAACCCAGATACTACTGTTATTAAAAACAGACAATAATAAAATGACTTTTAATGACATTATGTAATACTCACAGATCAGTGCCTTGTTTAGCCATCTTCAGAGAAGCTTCCTCTGGCAGCATACGGGAGAAACACAGAGACTCACAGTCAGAAAAAAAATGCAAAGAATAGAGACTTTTGAAAAGTCAGCACTAAATGGGATGCCTCTATCAAATCCCTCCCATCAGAGCTCAGGGAGCCCTGTAGAAGAAGAGTCAGAAAGTGTGTAAAAGAAGCCTAGGGGATAGAGTACAAAGAAAACAAGGTCCTCTAAATTAATAGGCTCAACAACATATGTGTAGTGATAGGGGAGTGGGCCTGCTTTTCATCCCATCAGGCTCCTGCATGGTTAGCTTATACCCTGAAATAACAACATACAAATTGTATTCATTTAAACATTGCCTGGCCCATTATATTTAGCATCTTCTTGGCTAACTCTCAGATCTTGTTTAACCCATACCTAGTAATCTGTGTATCAACACGGGGTCATGGCTTACCGGGAAGATTTAACCCATTTCCATCTTGGGCCGGAGCTTCATGAGTCTGCCTGACTCTACTTTCTTTCTCCCAGCATTCTGTTCTGTCTACTCCACCCACCTAAGAGCTGGCCTATCA
>LOEQ01004451.1:106911-140996 GCA_001685075.1 Bramus lutescens
CTACCCCAGGATCCAGCAATACCACTCCTGGGAATATACCCAAGAGATGCCTTACCATACTACAAAACCATTTGTTCAACTATGTTCATAGCAGCATTGTTTGTAATAGCCAGAACCTGGAAACAACATAGATGCCTCTCAATGGAAGAATTGATAAAGTGTGGAATATATATGCAGTAGAGTACTACTCAGTGGTAAGAAACAATGACATCTTGAATTTTGCATGCAAATGAATGGAAATAGAAAACACTATCCTAAGTGAGGTGACCCAGACCCAAAAAGATGAGAATGGTATGTACTCACTTATTAGTGGATTCTAGCCATAAATAAAGCACATTGAGCCTGTAATTCGTGATCCTAGAGAAGTTAAATAGGAAGGTGAACTGAAAGAAAAACACATAGTTATCCTCCTGGATATTGAATGTAGCTAAGATTGCCAGACAAAAATTGGAAGCTTGGGGATGGGGGTGGGGTGGGGGTAAGGGGAGATGGGGAGAGAGAAGTGANCCCAGCTTGTTCCTTGAGCAGCTGAGGAGAGGATGCCTCAACTGGCCCCATCCTCTAGCCACACTGATGAATATCTTGCATATCACCTTAGAACCTTCAGCTGGCGATGGATGGAAATAGAGACAGAGACCCACATTGGAATACTGGACTGTGCTCCCAAGGTCAAAATGAGAAGCAGAAGGAGAGCGATTATGAGCAAGGAAGTCAGGACCGCTAGGGGTGTGCCTGCCCACAGAGATGGTGGGGCTGATATAATGGGAGCTCACCAAGGCCAGCTGGACTGGGACTGATGGAACATGTGATCAAACCAGACTCTCTGAACGTGGCTGACAAGGTGATCTGACTCATAATCCAAGGACAATGGAGCCTGGTTTTGATTCTGCTGTATGTACTTGCTAGGTGGGAGCCTAGTGTGTTTGGATGCTCACCTTTCTAGACCTGGATGGAAGGGGGAGGACTTTGGACTTCCCACAGGGCAGGGAAACCTGACTGCTTTTTGGACTGTAGAGGGAGAGGGAGGGGGAATGGGGGGAGTGGAAGGAAAATGGGAGGAGGGGAGGAGGTGGAAATTTTTAATATAAAAATAAATTATGAAACAATAAAAATAAAAATAAGAAAGTAAGATATGTGACTGGCCCACCGAGCTCATTTGCATGAAGCAAACTTCTGCTTTGGCTTTGTAGTATCAAGATTCTCTTTTCCTTGGAATAAAGAACAGAGGGTGATTGGGAGAAGAATGCTCAAGTACGTCTTGGCAATAACAAGTAAATCTTATACTCAAAAAGAATGTGCACAAAGTAAAAAAGGAAAACTATTGAGATAGGTGAATTAATAAAAACATGCTCATAATTCTATTCTTCAATTCAAGGATATATGTGGGTTCTCTATAGAATTTAGCCTTGATGGTTGCTCTGGATTTTGAATCTCTGGGGTGAGCATTAGCAGTCCCTGTACCCTGCAATTCATCCTGAATGTGCTAATACGATGACACAAGTCCATATTCTGCCAGAGGGTCTCAATCTCATTGCAGAGTCTTATCATTTCATCCAAAGGACCCTTCCTTTCTCTGATGGGAATTGCTGGCTAATAAGAAGCCTCAGGGTGACTGGATTTCCATACTTGATTATTACAAAGAGAGCTCCAAGTCTTCTGATTTCTATATTTAAAACATGTCCTCCAGAAAAATTATACCAGGATAGTAGCCCTGAGTGCTGATTTTGTGTGATAAATTTGAGGACCATGAGCATAAATTAATGACAGGAAAAGCTGCTTTTGAATTAATTAATTCAAATTCACATACTTACATATTCTAATAATTGGATAAGCAGAAATGTGTGCTCAAGGTTGAAGCATATCCTGTTCCTGTTCCATTTGCTCTTTCTCACCTTCTGTTCTCCACACAGTGTTTAGGGACTGCTGCTAATTCAAGGAGTGACTCTTTATTCCCATAACTGAGAATCAACCCTTATTCCCATAAACACATAAAGACTTCTGTTACTGTTAACGCCAATAGATTTTTAGTCCCATTAAGGGAAATGGATCTCCTCCACTCCCCTCCCTTCCACAATAGTTGTAGAGTGAAAGGCTGGAACTTCACAGGTAATAACCGTGAGGTACTATGATTAAATAAGTGCTTCTTTGAGGGTCAAATGGCCCTTTCACAGGGTCACCTTAAAGCACAGATACTTAGATTATGATTCCTAACAGTAGCAAAAATACAGTTATGAAACAGCAATAAAAATAATTTTGTAATTGGGGCCACCACAACATGAGAAACTGTGTTAAAGAGTCACAGCATTACGAAGGTTGAGAACCACTGGACTGAAGGAAGAAAACAGCTGATTTATGGGAGTGATTAGTTTGTCTAAAACAGTTTCTATTTTAACTTTTCCTTCAATGGAAGCAATCCTGGAAGAAAACATAATGCTTGTTTTTACACTTGGACTTTTATTATATAGCAGTGCCTCAGATACTGTGAATGCTTGCTTTTCAGTTAACCCCAATGTGAAGTGACAAAATAATATCAACCACAATCTCTGAGTCAACAACTGAGAAAGGTCAACATTGTGTACTCAAGTATCTAATTCTAAGAATATAAGAGGCTGTTAATGCCTCCTTTTCCCCGGCTTGTAGTATAATTGGGGAGAAAATTTAATAGTTATATTTTTAAGTCTTTTTATTTTGGATAAAATATTATATATAAATAGTCATAAGCTGCATAGGAAAGTCCATAAAATTTGTTTTATAAAATTAATTCTCATCTAAGTATGCAAAAATCCAAGTTTCTTATTAAAACTGGTAGCAATTTTGGATCAGTCATTTCAATATTGCAAGTAACTTTTACATGTATAAAATATAAACTATTTTTTAAGCTTATAATTTTTATAAATCACAGTTTATTAAACTTGAGTAAATGTAAAACTTCCTTTTATTTAGAACAAATAAAAGAGGTACTATAGTCTTTTGTAGTGGTTTGAATAAGAATGATCCCTGAGAGGTTTATATATTTGAGTGCTTGGTCGACAATTAGTGGAACTGTTTGTGAAGGATTAGAAGGTGTGGCCTGGTTGGAGGTGGTTTGTCACTGAGGGTAGGATTTGGGCTTTAAAAAGTCCACACCATTCCCAGTTAAGTCTTTTTCTGACTAATACTTGTGGATCACATGTAAGTTCTCAGTTACTGCTCAGATGCCATGCCCTCCTGTCTGCTTCCATGCTCCCTGTCATAATAATAATGGACTCCACTACCCTCTGGAAAACATGAGCACCAATTAAATGCTCTCTTTTATAAGTTGCCTCATTCATGGCGTTTTGTCATAGCAATAGAAAAGTACCTAAAGGCATCTTTCTTCCAAATAACACCAGGAACACACATTTGGCTATAATGACCAAATCAACAAGAAAATGATTCTACAGGCTGGTAAAAATAATGAAGCTAACATCAAAGAGCTTGGCTAATCATAATGCTGGATATCAAAAACGTAAACACTTAGAACTTTTGTGGAATTTAATTTTCAGCTGTGTATAGCTAAAACCCTACAAAATATAAGCATTCTCAATGCAAAACATCGAGGCATAAAAAATGACTCAACATGAAAATTCAAAAGGACCACTGTGAAAAACCTGCTCAGCTACAGGGCTAAATTTCAGAAAAAATGATGGCAATAGTCTTTGAAGGTATTTTAATTTCTGTTTTTTCCAAATCATTTGTTGTGCTATGGAGTATGATTTATATTTGGGTTGTGATTTACCTCTGCCACAAGTCTATTCCTTGGTACTTAGCATAGACTATGTAGTGAATATTAGATGAAAGTAAAAAGGGAATGAATGAGATATTGGCAAGCGCAAACTGTAATGCCGGATTGCCCTTTCATCTTAGAGCAGAAGAAAATGAATTTTTTAAAATGGTAATTTGTACCTAAATAGTCCTGAGATATACACAATGACATTTTTTCAGGTCCTGTCTCCTAGAAAAGAGGAAGAAATTTCTTTTCAGAAATATGCACATTGTTTTCTATAGAGCAGCAAAAATCCTACATTGAGAGTGATTGAAAATGAAACGAGGAACTGGGGAATTAGAAATCATTTAAAAACATGTGTCTCCTTCACTTCCATCAAATATATAAGAAAATAGTCATGAATAGAGGTGCAACTCTGTCAACTTTTCCTTCCTTCTTGAAAACATTTTGAGCATACATAAAAGTTGAGCACACAGCAGAGACCACTGATTCCAGCACAGCAGCGCCAGACACACAGTGATGCAGATACACTTTAAATGTGGTTAGTGGCGTTTTGAAATCATAATATTTTTCATGTATCAAGTTAAATTAAAAGAAGAGATTTCATCTATTTCATTTTTGATGTAGGAGGGTCATCTGTCTATGTGTTACTTTCATTGATTAATAAAGAAGCTGCCTTGGCCCCTTTGATAGGCCAGCCCTTAGGTGGGTGGANGCCAGGCAGTGCTTAAATGAATACAATTGGTGTGTTGTTATTTCGGGTTATAAGTTAGCCGTGCGGGAGCCGGGCAGGACACAAAGCAGGGCCCGCTCCCCTCATCACTACACATTTTACTATTTAAAATATTGCTGCCAGAAAATTTGAAACTGCAAAAATATCCCTCCTGGTTTTTACATAGTGTTGACATGAAACCCATATAAAGACCTGTCTTTGTTTTAATAATTGACAGTTCATGGTCCATCTTATTTCATTTATACCTCAAGTATTTTAGAACTGCCTTTGACATATAGATAATCGGTGCCAGAATTGGCATGAACACCTGCTTGTCAACTCTATAGCCTTTTGCATTAGTATACTTCAAAACTAATACTTTGCCTGTGTATGAATGTGTTGTGTGTGTGCATATGTATGAGCATATGTATATATGTGTCTGTATATGCACACATGTGCAAGTTTTACAACCTCCTAATTATTCAGTACTACATTTCTAAATTCTAATGAATTTGATAGATTAACAAAGCATTCACTTATTTTCTTGATGTATTATTTGTTTTATTTAATTAAGATTCTTGTGCAAGATTTCATTTAGCTTGCTAAGTACA
This sequence comes from Bramus lutescens, assembly GCA_001685075.1. Classification (NCBI taxonomy): domain Eukaryota; kingdom Metazoa; phylum Chordata; class Mammalia; order Rodentia; family Cricetidae; genus Bramus; species Bramus lutescens. The sequence goes on from LOEQ01004451.1 coordinate 111,980, forward strand.
GTGGGTCCATTTGTAAATTATTGTTCATACTTACAAATGACTTGATTTTTTAAGGATAATAAATGAATTCAAATCTTCCTGACTCTACAGCTTACTTACAGTGTTCATACAAAATTTTAGTTATCATTAGAAATAGATGTTTAAAATGTATAATTGCCCAGTAATCAATAAACATATCTGCTGTATATTTGTTATATAAAAGCTCTCTCTCTCTCTCTCTCTCTGTCTCTCTCTCTCTCTTACACACACACACACACACACACACACACTATTCAAGAAGTTATTCGTTTTGGAGGATGCAAAAGGAGAATATGATGACTGAATGAACAGCAGGAAAGCTTAGAGATTAGTGGAAGGAAGCTTCATGAGAAAATATTTAGTCATGTTTTATCTTCAGCAAAGACTTCTTGAATCATAGAAAACAAATTTAAAAACCGCTATAACAAAGAAGCCTATACCGTTAGGGTAGTGGTTTTAGATACTTTTCTCATTCCTGTGATGAAATAACGACAAAAGTAAACCAAGGAACAAAGGGTTTGTTTTGGCTCGGGGTTTGGGGATCCACTCCATCGCGGTAGAGAGGGTATTGTAGCTGAGATGTGAGGCCATTGGTCACACTGAATCTTAAACCAGAAGATGAATGCGGTGTTTCACTTGCTTCCTTCCATGACACACTGTAGAATGACGCCATCTATGTTCAGCGTGGTTCTTCCTACCTCAGGTAACTTCTTTGGAAATTTTCTTAGACAAGCCCAGAGATGTGTCCTAGGTGACTCCACATCACATGCAGTTTATAAGCTTCGTTGTCTCAGGAGATTCATGTGGCATTGAGGTTGGCTGTTTGTTCTGCTCTACCAAGCCACATTCATCTTTCTCTGGTTCTGGCCGGCTGAGCTCTAAGGACTATGTCGGCTTCCCTCCCTATGTCCCTTTTTTAGCTGAGGACGGTGGCGAGTGCTGAAGGAGACAGAAGATAGTAAGTGAGTTTCTGCATCTCTTTTCTTGTCTTCTTCCAGCAGAATTGCTGAGAGAGACTGCTAATTCTCCACCCATTAAAATGCCAGATGCATTGCCTAATCCCCAGTGGTTTTCCAGCTCTGTCCAATCTTTCTATTCAATTCCTCTCAGGCAATACTAATTTGAATGTGTCATTTATTTCCTGTGGGATTCCGAAAGTGTTTGAGGATTTCAAACTTGGCTCCTCATGTTAGAAATCTAATTTGACCTGGGCATAGCAGAATTCTTTCTTCAAAAGCAGTTTGCCATGTTTAAGGAGACTGGGGACATGGGACAAAGTCTAAAGAACAAGGATTTTCTCACATTCTTTTCTACATACATAATACAGTGTTTCTTCGCTGGAATAAAATATAGAAGTAATGGTCCAGAAATACTTAGAGACTAAACAATCTTTCAAGGTATCCTTGTAATAAAACAAAGGAAGGAGGTAGCAACTTTGTCTTTGAAGTCTACACATTTGGACGTGACTTGAAATCTAAGCACAGATACCATAGCCTCGTGTCTCTAGCTACACACTAAGTCCCAGTGCACTTAAGAGCTTCAAGTTTTTAATAAGCATTTTCTTCAAAGCAGTGGCTTGATTTGGTCTGATTTTTGTCAAGTGCCTATCATATCAAAGGATAAGTGTTTGCCAAAGCCTTTCTTCAGCCACAAAAGGAGAAGTTTTGTTTGAAGAAAGTCAAGCTGGTTGTGCTGACCAGCTCCCTCTGAGAAGATGAAAGGGAGGAGTGGGGTTCCTGTTACTCTTTTGTTGTTGTTTGTATCCGCTTGTATCCCTCTGATATTTTAATCAACATGAAAGAACGTGTTGCACTCTGAGAGCTGTGCAATTTGAGAAAGCCATTTTGAGGTTGCCAAATAGATTTGCAACTTATAAAGTTGTACTTGTTCGTGGTGTCAAAGACCAGATTTGTGGGAGCCGATTAAGAGCGGCTGCATGCCAAGCCTGGAGCGATGATCAGGAGATTGCTTTCAGAATAGATTTTGTGGCCGAAGATTCCTGTTCTGCATTACAGACATTTAAAGACACAATAAAAACAGATCGCATAAGATGATTTTTGGTCCAATGACAATGGAGCATTGAAAGTGGATTATGATAAAAAACTATAAATTCTCCCCATACATATGGCCTAATGAATCAGGAATAATTTTAAATTAAAAACTAAAATTTCACTATTAATAATCTGTATGTTATAGTATGAAAATGTTCTTCTAAATTTATTGTTGTATATGTTTCTTTGCTAAATTTCTCTGTTATATACAACAGACCCCAAATACTCATTTGTTCAAGGAGTGAATGATGGGATAGCTCAAACACTTAAGCCATTAAAAACTCTGACAATTGTACAATGATGCCTGTGTCTTATATGAAAGAAGGAAAAATGGAGATGGAGCACAATTCAGTGATTAAGAGCACTTATTTTCTTGTAGATGATGCAATCAGATTCAATTTCCTGCACCCACATGCTTACAATCATAGATAATAGCAGTTCAGGGGAACTTGACGTCTTTCTCTGAGCTCTGTGGGTGCTGCACACATATGATGCATATACATACATGCAGACAAAACATTCATACACAAAATAAACTTTAATATGTTAAAAATTCTTTAATCATATTCATTATAATGTATACTTTCTAATAAAGAAAGGAATAACATGTAATACTTGTGAAGATGCTCATTTTAAGTCTAGGTGCTCTTATTATTTGTCTGTGTGTGAGGCACAGATAATTATGCCATCACTCTGCAGTCAGAGGCAGAGCCCCAGATCTCTTCTTGAGAGCAAACAGGTAGAAAATGTCCACATTATTTTTTGCAGTTTTTGTTTATTATAATTTTCCATGTTATTTTCATTTCCCCTGTAATTTCCCCCATAAAAATTTGCTAATTGTTTTTAGATAAAAGATGCAATAAGAGCCACATATGGTGGTGTATGACTTTAATTCCAGCCCTTGGGAGACAGAGGGGAAGTCTCTGTGAGTTTGGGGGCAATCACAGTTGAGAAATTGCCTTCAGCAGATTAGACTGTTTCCCTATCTGTGAGGCATATATTTACTGCTAACCAATTTAGCATGGCCCAATCCACTGTTCTAGTTAGGGTTTCTATTGCTTTGAAGAAACACCATGACCATGGGAACTCTCATAAAGGAAAAATTTCATTGGGGCTAGATTACAGTTTCAGAAATTTGTTTCTTTATCATCATGACAGGAAGCAAAGCATAATGCAGACAGACATGATGCTGGAAAGGTTCCTGAGAGTTCTCTGTCTTGATGCTCAGGGAACTGGAAGGGAACTGTCACACTGGGCATGGCTTCAGCATGCATGAGCCCTCAAAGCCTGCCTCCAAAGTGACACCTTTTCTCCAACAAGGCCACACCCACTCCAACCAGGCCACAGTTTCTAATAGTGCGCCTCCCTAATGGACCTATGGAGGCCACTTTTATTCAAACCACCAAACCCGCTGTGCGTGGTAACATCCCTAGGCAAATGGGCCTCAGTTGTATAGCAGAAGTAGCTGAATGTGAGCCTGGAACAAAGAAGCATCTTTCTACCATGGTTTCTCCTTAAACTCCTTCCTGAGTTCCTTCCTGGCTTAATGATGGAATATAAAATATAAGATAAAATAATCCCCCCTCCCAGGTGCTTTTGATCATGGTGTTTATCACAACAACAGAAAGCAAACTCGGCCAAATTCTCCCAGTGGGTAGTGATTTCCTGATTTTTCTTTGTAGTGATAAACTATCAAATCGTTGGTATTTATTAGAAATTATTTGTGTACATGCGGTCTTTATTTTTATAAATCTCTATAGCATATCCCACTTTAAACGTATTATTTATTTATTTATTTATTTATTGGTTTTAATTTTCTTCATCTTTTTATTTTCTTCTGGAAAAGCCCAGGCTGCCCAGGAATTTGCTTTGTAGACCAGGATGGCCTCAATCTCACAGGATTTGCTTACCTCTCCCTTCTTAGTGCTGGGATATCTGCTGCCACTCCCTGCAGTTTGAGTTTTCTAAATAAAAAGTTGTCCTAAATATTTGCTAATTCTGAATAAGTTGATTTTCTTTTGTCAATATCTAAGATTTGATTAAATTAATTTTGTCATTCTTTAGTAAGCAAACAACATTGAAGTGTGTCATTTTAAAACATATGCCTGTGGGGTTGTAAGTGTGCAGGTCTGAGAGCAAGCTTGGGTATCATCTTGGGGAAGACTATCCAGCTCCTCTGAGACAGGCTTTCTCATTGGTTAAAGCTCACCAAATAGGCTGGGCAGGCTGACCAGTGAACCCTAAGTTCTCCCTCCTCAGTCTCAGTGTCCTCATTGTTGGCATTACACTCACACCTCCACCCCAGCCCACCACACATTTCTCATGAGTTCAGTGATTCAACTCAGGTTCTTGTACTTTACCACTTGAACCATCTTCTCATCTTAGAAGTCTGTTTGCTTTTGAATATTTATTCTCATTTATTTATGTGAGGTGTCTGGGGAATTGAATTTAGTGCCTTCCTTGTATACACTAGCCCAGTACTCCAAACTATACTCCCCAACCTTAAAAGTATTACGTGAAAATCCCAGTGACAGCATTACAGATATGAGCCTCTATGTCTGGCCTTTTGCTTTTGTCTTCTTAACCATTGCAACAATGCTTCTTGCAGTAAATATGTTCATTATTATCTGATTTCCTTGTCATCTAATCCTTCTAGTCATCCCTCTTACTCCCTTCCTTCTTCTCTCCTTCCCTCTTTTCTTTTCTTCTTTCTTGCCTGCCTGCCTCTTTCCTTCCTTCCCTGCCTTCCTTCTCCCTCCTTTCTTACTTATTTCTTTCTCCCTTCCTGCATGCCCGCCTTTTCCTTATCTCTACTATGTCAGATATTCCTATACCTCACCTGCTGTCTCCAGAACACTTCGTGTCTCTTTAGTTGTGTCGTATTTAACACAGCTAAAGTTTTCTTTCTGTCTTATGTAAAATGACTAAGTCTGTTTTCCTGCTCAATAATTTGTTTTCCAGCTGTGCTTGTCATGTGTAATCTCAATGTCTTTCTTCTTTCTTTCAGATACTATCCTTTTTATACCTAATACTTAATCTTTATGTTCTTACACCAATTTGATATTGTACCATTTTTCATATATTTAAATATATATGCATTTATACTTTGTGCTATAATTCATATCTGTTCAATTCACAGTCTCTTAAGAGTGAACTGTCTCCTTTGAGACAGTTTTGAGCATACCTTGTATGTTCCTTCTTAGCTATTCTGCACAGTAGCATGAATTGGAAAACAGTAAGTGGCAAGTGCTAATTTTGATTATTTTGGTAAATTTGGAAAAATTGAAATGTGGAAAGTTTCAAGTACTTTAAAAGCAGATATGTTTGAATTTGATTATTATCAGATAAGGATCATGGCTCATAGGAGCACTTGCTATTTATCACACCAAACATCTGATCAGTGACTACATTTCAAATTCATGGAAACAAAGAGTCTATTTCCTTAGATTACAATGCACTAGGTATTGGACGAAGCAGGTGTTAGGAGTGAGAGCTCAAGGATAGAAGGTCAATCAATAACTATGAATCTATTTCTTGTCATGTTGAGTTTCCAAACCCAAGAATATTTTATTGCTATTGGCAGCTAAATTTTCATCTGTACATGCTTTTTTGTGGACAAGCAGCAACTGATAATGTTTTCAAATTCTGCATGGGAAACATAGATTGTCCTCAGCTATTTATTGCAAAAAGAACTTTTAGATTTTATTTCTTTCATTTTTTCCCATGCAGAATATATATTGGGAAATGGGAGGAGGGGAGGAGGTGGATATTTTTAATACAAAAACAAAAACTCTGAATAAAATCTCCTTTATTTAGCTTTCTTCCTGACAATTATCCATAAAAACTTGTAACCAATACTCTAAACAAAGACAAACATCCATAATCCATTTTTTGAGAATGTGGGTGTAGTTTTCTAGGCTACTTCCTGCTGATTGTGGGCACTGATAATCTTATGGGGACCTAAAGAAAATTTAGAATTATGGTCAAGTCCTAACCGGAATATTCTATGTGGTTTGATCATCTCAGCCAGCAGTCTTGAGCCCAGCTCGCTCAGTTGGTAGAGCACGAGTCTCTTAATCTCAGAGTCATGGGTTTAGGCTCCACATTGGGCACCATTTGTTGACAGAGGTTTTTGTCCCACTCTGTCCCTCAGCCATTCAGTACCAAAGAAACACACAGAGGTTTACATTAATCATATACTGGTTGGACTATTAACTCAGACTTCTTTTTAACTCTTAAATCCTACATTAACTCATAATTCTTGCCTGTGTCAGCCACATGGCGTTGTACCTTCTATCAGCAAGGCTTTCTCATCTTACTTTCTCTATGTCTGGGTGATGACTGAAGATCTAACCTTTCCTCTTCCCAGAATTCTCCTGTTCTGTTTGCCCTGCCTATACTTCTTGCTTGGTTACTGGCCAATCAGCATTTTATTAAACCAATATAATTGACAAATTAATACAGGGTACAAGACTATTGTCCAGCAGCACACATCTAGGGAAGCAGTGAGGTGAGAATATATAAAAATTGGAGTACACAGCAGCAAACGCTTCCTGCCCTCCAATCACTCCTTTCCATTCTTCTTCTATAGTTTTCCAAGATATACAATATCTTGGTTTAAGATTTAAAATATATCTAAATGATTATTCTTTCTCTTCTACTTAAGACATTGTTCAAAACAATGATTTGCAATGTTCAGAGGTGTATTTATTCATTGTATCGTCCTTAAAACTCTCTTAGTTTTCTTATATTTTATAGTTACCATACTGTTATCATGATGCTATCATCCTTACCATTTCCTGAGTTTAATTATTTCTGTAGCTTGAGGAGCTTATATCATCACAGGTCTCTTAGACTCCTTTAATTTTCATTTGTAATTGCTTAGAGTAACTTTACACAAAAATACACAAGAATTGAGAGAAATTCAGTCTTGTCTTTTTCTTCCATAAAAAGTCCAGAATTCTAAATAAGGAGTTGGCCTTCATCAGTTTTCTGTGACAACTTACATCCTTTCATAAAAGCAAACAGTATTTACGTCTGGCAGGAAGTGGAAGTCAACTTTCTTCCAGTTCTTTTGATTTTATGTATTAAAAAAATCCCCAGTGAATTAGTTTAGTAATAAAATATACAGGAAAAGGTGTTTAAATGAGTAAGGATTAAGGAGTAATAGCAATAAAATATAAAGGGACATAACTAAAGATTTAGGACTCATGTGCCATCATTGTGTTTCTGCAAATTCATCAGGATGATCATTTAGACATCTGGAAGCAAGATCTCTTTCCAAGTGATTCCATAAATAAAATCCAAATGAATTTGTTTCTAATATTTCACACTTTGAAGAACTTATATTAAATCCTTTTAAGTTATGAAACAGATAATGTTATAATTTCTGAATCTTGGAAAAGTTCTATTTGTATTATGAAAATGGTAGTGTACTTCATCCTCTACACTTGTGCAAGCATGTAGATTTGTACATTCATTTGTTCAGCCCCAGCTAGTTTTCCTTGAATAAAATAACTTAAGTAAATAAAAAGATATTTTCTATAGACCTTACATTGAGAAGGGAGATAAGATTTCCCCCTAGACCTTCAGAGTCAGCTTTGTTATGTGAGGTACTGAGGATTTAATTTGTCAAAGATTAGGTTTGTTTTTGTTTTTCATTTCTTTTGGCCAATAAAAAAGGTTATCTTTTGAGCCCTCAAGATAAATAGAGTTGGGTTTCTTTATTGGCCCAAACTGGCTCTGTGATTAGGAAGAGAAATAACAACTATTTAAAGCACATGCCTGCTTTGGTATAGACATGTACAACATGCATTTGCACATATATTGCTAATGTTTTACTCTGAAACCTTGTGTTTCTTCACACATTTGCTTAATCATATGCCTTTGATGACAATCCAATCTCAAAGCATAGCTTCTTATAGAAAATGAGAAGTATAATTAAGCTAAAAATTTAGACTAAGTCTGTAATGCATTTTGATTTCTCATGAGGGTCTAATCCAGTTTATGAAATGGTTCCAGATGTGCAATCTAGTACCAGATCTGTTTTTATGTATGTATAGAAGTCTTAATGTAAGATTACAAAAATATAATATTTATATTCTTTGTTATGAAAGTTTCATTTGCAACATCATCTTGAAATTATTAAGATTAGGAGAAACTGTACATTAAAATTTTGATTATTAGTTTTCTATTGGTGTTCAAATGAGTGGCAATGATCTTTGAAAAATTATGCATATATTAATCTTAAAGATATAAGATATTCAGATTTACTCTATTTTTTATTTTATTTACAAAGACACATTGCAATTTTAGGGTCATGGCATTTTTTTATCATGGTATCTAATTATCAGAATGTGTTTCTTAAGTTTATTTGTTCATTTATATAACAATGTATCATATATCTTGATGGAGATTATAAACCTGTAGATGAATGAAGAAATGTTCTGGAAGAGCTCAGGGTGGGGAAGAGTAGTTGGAAGCTTGAATCCATCTTTAGCAATATGTAGGAAGTAATATGTAGTAAGATGGATAATCAGGACAATAGCATCCTAAGCTGAAGATTTCTGTTAGCCAGGATATACATATGCTGATGGCAGAGTAAGTATCAAACACTTCATATCTCCAGAGAGAACCTATTAGTAGGGGCAATAGATGAAGTTGGAAAAGTCATCAGCAAAATACACGGTAAAAGCTTTTCTGAAGTTTTTGTTAGTGAAACTGGTATAAAATCAAGTTGTTTTAAAAGCATCATGATTTTAATCAAACAGAATTATTTACATTGTAAAGAAACTCAGTTCAAATAAAGTTAAACATATCTTTATGTCTCCATGCAAATGAAATGTATCTGGTCATCAAAATGCATATCTATCAAACACTGCCTCTGCCCACAATAATTCCAAATGAAAACAACCTGAATATTTACCAGTGGACAAATGCACAAATGTGTTTTGACACATTCACACAGCATAGTACATTGTAGCTAAGAGAGAAAGAATGATGTAGATGCAGCTACCTAGATTAAACTCAGAGACATAGGTTTCAGAGATGGGCTAGATATGAGAGGCAATATAATTAATGCTGTCTCTACAAGGTTCATAGTCAAAATAAACATATTTCTATATTTTTATTCATCATTGTTATTGTGTATGTGTATGTATTTCTATGACATGTGCATGTGATGGTCAGAGGATACTGATTTCCCCCTCAACCTTCATCTGCATGGATTCAGGGAGCAAACTCAAGCTTCCATGCTTGCTTTTACCTTTACCTGCCTTTCCGGCTCAAAACTGGACTATCTTTTAAAATAAAATTTGAAATGTACATGTATTTATGAAAATATTGATTGTTTATAAAAGTGTGCTGTCAGGGATGGGGAGTTTAGAAGCTTCTCCAAAAGTTGATGGAAGAACCGGATTAAGTGCCAACAAAGGCTGATACTCAGCAGCATCTTGGAGTATTTGGTTTTTCGAACTTGAGTCCTGAGCTCACCAATAGGGTATTAACTGTAAAGCCTCATCACTCTCAGGGTCAAATATCAGATCCTCCATCATATAGAAGCATTTTGTTTTCCTTCAGCCTGGAACTCCAACTGCCTAAGACAGTGGCTGCTTTTCTCCTCCTATTTCCTATCAGAACAATTGTAGCTAAAGGACTTGAAGTAGTTTCTTGTTCATTGCTATCAGCAGCTAGGGCCAATAATAAGCAGCATTTCTTCCATGAGTACATTTTGATATTAGAGAAAGAACAAAATGTGTTGTATCAGGAATGATATATAGTTAGTTAAAATCGCTACACTTCTAAGTTTAACTTTGTGATTTTCTAGTTTTGTTTTTAATCTATTTTTTCTTATTTTAATTCTATTATCTTTTCCTTTAATTAATGTGTCTAAAATAGGAATATGGTATCTTTCAACTGAAGAAAATTACCAAGGTTTCAAGAAAAATGAACAAAGGGATTAAGCAAGATTTCACTAAGGAGGGAGGAAGGTAAAATTATAGAATAAAATGATGACAAAATCATAAGTAAGCACACTTTAACAACTTAATTACCTAAAAACACACAAGATATTATGTAAATATGCATATATACTTTAAATTAAAATTTTCTGTTCAGACTGACATGCTTCCCCCAAGAGCCAAAGATCATCTAATAAAAACCCTAATACCAGGCATGAGAAGCCCTTTTATAAGTTGTTAGTCAGGGCTGTCTAAGAGATTCCCCAAACATTACAGAGTAATTCTGCTGCGCTTGCTTGCCCGACAGAGGTAGAAGGTAGACCCCTATTGCCGAAGACACCATGCACTTTATTTAGACAGAAAGCCCAGAAATCGTTCACTAAAATTAAGCCTTCTACATACATACAAACATACACACATACATACGTGCGTGCATTCATACATACATGCGGACACGGACACACACACACACGTACAAATGCATATGGGACAAGGGGGTACCACGAATGTTTCCAAAAGAGGAAAACAATCAACAGTCTTACCAGCTATGATGATTATGAACAATAACAATGACCAACATGTTGCAATAAATTTAAGTCAATGCCAAATATCTTTTCTAGAGGTAACCAACAGATGTTTAATTAAAATTAAGATTTACTCAACAACAAAAAAGATTTGCTCAACAAGAGTGAAATATGCTTGGTATTTGAACCCTAGACAGCTTCCCAGGACTAGTGAAATCACAGATTTTTGAGAACTACAACTCCTCTTGCCTAAAACAGCATAATCCCTAAGATTAAATCAGAACATAAAGTCATTGATCCCAGTATCAAAAAGTACACCAACAACCACTTCTTCACCTAAGGCTCAGGGATCATTGTGGAAGAGAGGCCAGAAAGATTGTAAGAGCTATAGGAACAGGGAATTTGTTGTGAGACTCTATCTCCTCAGAATATCAGAAGCTATGCTCACATAGTCTGACAACAATGAATGCACATACATGAACTTAATAAGGACCACAACAGACATGATAAACCAGATTGAAGAAAGTTCAGGAGGGCTTTACCCTATACAAAGAACTTCAGGAAACTAAGAAATGCTGAGAGAGGGAGAAATAGTCTTCTCCGAAGATGAGCACACCACTTGATTATCCAATACCAAATAGTCAGCACTGGCAAAAAAATATATAAGTAACATATAAACTGAGAAAATTGTACTTACATATTTAGGAAATGTGTATGTATACATATATAATATATACAATATAATTATATATAATCTTTCATCTATCTGTCACAAAGAAAAAGAAAGGAGAAAGGGGTTTGGAGAGAAGAAATGGAAGTGGGAATAATATAATTATACCATAATCTCAAATAATGAAAAATTGTTAAAACAAAAACACTTCACCGATCCATTTGAAGTATACCTGAGCTAGCAAAACAGAGTATTTTTGTTGATGTTGTTGTTTGTTTGTTTTGTTTTGTTTCTAAGGAAAAAAGCTCAGTCTGCCTTGTTTCTTCTGCTCCCCGTTCCCCAACCTTGCTTTCTTTGGTCTTATCTATGCAAATTGACGACCTGGCAACTCATTGTAATAGCCACGCTTTTTTAAAAAGATAAGAATAGAGGGAATGCAATGTTGTCTCCTGCCAAAGCCAGTTTCACTTTTGTAGAACCTTTTAAAATAATTAATTCAGTTCCCAGGGTTTATTTTTAAATGTTGCCTTGATAAGTCCCATATTGTAAGCTAATAATGTCAGACAGCAATGGAAAACTGTGAGATGTCAAGCCCAATCTGGAGACCCACACCTCTCTTTACCAAAGCATTGTGGGAGAAGTAAATGAGACAAGATATTTGAAAGAGCTTTGTTAACTAAAGAATGCCACAAATATGATGTATTATTGTCACTGTTGCATTTATGAATTTTAACTTCCATTAAATCAGTTTCTTGTCCTAGCTGGCATTTGCATGGTTACATATGTAGTTACTTTCACTTAATGCAAATCTTCCTTGAAAGGATACTCATCATGGAGTTTTATTAAAATCATATAAATGTCAACATAAGCTTCAGAAGGGGAAATTAGTCCTAATAACTGGAGGTTTCAGCACTCAATCAATTTGCATGCATTGAACTAATTTCTCTTAAATATGCTGTCCTTACAAGTTCCATATGCACCTGAGTGATGTATTTTAAAATTACACTAATGCAGTAGAGCTATTTATTCTTTGAATAAATCATAAGCCATTCTTTCAATTCTTCGAGCCTGAAACATTTCTGGTTTCTATTTTGCTAACTGTGAATGGTTGAGAATGAGAAACCTAGCCAAGTTGTAAGGTATAATATGACCCTCTGTATCAGTAGATGGTGAGAATTTTTGTATGCGCATGTGTGCATGTGTGTCTGTGTTCACTAAAGGTCAAAATATATGATCAAGTATAATTAAATCCATGCAAAAATCTACCATGTTGCATCGGTCATACACAGTTATCCTGAGGTTTTAATTAGTCAAATTAAGTGAATTGTGTTTTCAAGCTTGTTTCTGATAGTAAGGCTTTCTTAATTTCGAGCTATACATTACTTTAACTCAGAAACCACTGGTGGTTAAATTAAGATATATTAATAGAAAATTTTGATAATTTCTATTTTTAAGAAATGAGAGGGTGGCTACCAATTATGATTTTTCTCCAGGTATGGCTTGAAAAGTTCTCAGTGAAAATTTTGGAGCACTTATTCACATTTGGAAAATGTAGACAAAAGAAGTTAGCTCATGAAAAAGGAAACAAAATCTTCCTTAGTCTGCATCCTTTAAGGCAGAAGAAATCGATTCTTGAGTATATTCTCAGACAGTTTCTTTTCACTTAAAGGGAGAAAGTCAAAACGAGTTTCTCAACTTGCTGTGTTTGTGTGCTGAGATTATAAAGTGATGATGATGACGATGTGTGCCCACAATTTTTAATGTTTTAAAATGATGTAATAGAAACAAGAGATAGAAGTTGGTCAGGCCAATCTGCCTGGGTGGCTTATTCTCTTACCTTCTATACAGGTGCTTCTAGTGAACATGCAGTGACTGGTTGTGACATTCACAGATTTGCCCAGAACTAAAAGGAGAATGAATTATGGATTAAGTTGCCAGCAGCCACAATACTGGATTCATCCTCAAGGGTCAAATGCCTAAAGCAGCCCTTTCTCCCTCTCTCCCTCCAATCCTCTTCCTTTTTCCCTCTTCTTCCCCTTTTTCTTCCTTTCTTCCTTTATTATTTGCATATACTCACTATGAAAATACATCTTTTTGTAAATAAGCCATTTTCTGAATGCCTGTTCTGTGTACGGATGGAGGCCATGCAGTGTGATGCTGCACAGGTGACTCAGGTCTAAGGAATGTGCAGGAAAAGGCATTGTGAATAAAGGGGGAAGAAACGATAAGGACAAAACAGATGCCAAATTCCTCTGATATGAATGATTACAGAAATATCTTTTTTGTTTGTTTGTTTGTTTCAAGAGGGCAGGAGATAGATTTCTTACCACCATGTCTAAATGGCAAAATTGGTACCAAAAAACACTGCACCTTAGTTCTTGGAATTATTGGTGTCTCTGAATTGGCACCAGGGTTTCATGCACACAGCTATTTGGGCTGTTTTAAAACCATCACCACGTTCTCATTGTGTTACCTACTTTTTTCTCTATTACCTGCGTGTGTGAACTTCCATGTCACACAGATATGTGGACATGGAAAATTAAGCAGAAAAATCAGTATTTCTTCCTAAATAGGTAACTCTATTGAAAGGCAAGTTATTTCTGCAGTCGGGTCCTAGTTTCGCGGTAAGCTGTAGATGGAAATCTCCACGGTTTGTCTCCGTATCACAGCGTGTGGGATTTCTTTTTCCCATTCCTCCCTTTCTCCTTCAGTTTGTATTTCTTCTTTCCATTACTCCCTTTCTCGTTCTGTTCATTGATTTTCGCTTCAATTCCCCTCCTCTTTCTTCCTGCTTCACTTCTTATTTTTGTTGTAGAAAATTCAATAATCCAGTGGCCATATTTATCATCTGGATATGAAAGACGGTGGTGCAGGGGAGACAGCTCAGTTCCTAAAGTGCTTGCCACATAAACATGAGGACATGAGTTAGATCCTCAGAGCTATTGAAAAATAGGCAGTTGTTAAACTTATAATTCCAGCACCGAGAAGGCCAAGACAAGGACAAGGGAATCCCTCAGGCTCATTGGCCAGCCAGCCTTGCATACTTGGTGAACGCCAGGACAATGAACACCTGTCTCAAAACAACAACAAAAACAAAACAAAATAAAAACAAAATGAAGAACACCCAGCTGATCTCCAGCTTCCCAATGTGTACACATGCTCACAGAGAGAATGATGGGATCATTGAACTATTGATGTCATAAGTACTCATTCACAATGTGAAGGTGAGGTTTGTCTTAAAAGCCTAATTAAAAAATATACACTTACATTTTATATACATAAAATATATAATCAAGACTTATGAATCATATAGAAAAGCACTGATATATAAGAACTATTAAGTTTAATGTTATGGCAAAGTAGTACTTCAGAAACATAAATGATACTAGGAATAACAATTCTTAATTTAACTCTTATCCATTTGATAACATATATATGTACATATATTTAGCAGGCATATAAGAAATAAAGTACTTTTTACAGTGTAGAAGCTAAATTAGCATGAGCATTTTTAATGAGCATATATTTAAGAATACTCATTTTTATCAACATATTCTTTAAAATTTGTGAAATATTTCTGTTACAACCAAAAATTATCATTATAAAAGTTTTTTGATATAAAATAATAATTACTTTAATAGTCTTATGAAGATGCTTGTCCACAGTAATGGAATTATTATTATTATGTTTTTCTCACTATAAATTTTAAGTTACTATAAATGTACTAACCATATACAATTTAGAAATAATATATCACTATTAGTTTTATATTTATGCACATTAACTATAACTTGAAAATATATGCTTGATGTTTCTGAAAATCAGTCCTACATAACAACAGTTCCCATTTTTATTATTTTTTGGTAGTTATACTTAAATATGCTTAAATGAGTATTTCTGTTGTCTATTTTAAAAATGGAAGTGGACTGCCTGCTATTGTGGAAAGGATAAAGACTACAAAAGTAATATAAATATTTTTAATGCTTATTTGAAAACACACTAGTATTAAATTATTCATCTTTATTATTTCATAACTTTAAAACAGGTGTTTAGAGAAAGATTTAAATCATCACATATTTGTAAACAATGAAAAAATATATAGGCCCTATGATGTTCAATACAGGTTCTAAAGGACCACATCATTCCTGTAAATATGTACTCTCTTGTATTTTTGGAAATTTACAGATGATGAGCTAGAGACATATATTTTGTGCAGCTCATTTGACAAAGTCGTACACCTAGAATGACAATATTAGTTCCCCAAATACTTTCCTAAATAATTGGTACCATTGTTTTGTATTCTCATATTTTAATTGAAAGTATTTATATCCCAAATAACAGTTATTTAATGAGGGCATGCCTATCTCAATCGAGTTTCAAATTAATTAAATAAATACGCGTATAATTTTTTTCTCAGTTGAAGGCCAGATAGTGAGAGCCATGACCTTGAATATTGCTTCTGGTTAGTCAAGAGGAAATTTGTCCCTTGAAAAATAAATTCATAAACAATGAAAAGTCAGAACAACTTCAGTGATTTTTTTTCTTAGTCTTGATTTGCCCTCAACCCCAAGCTTGTTAGCTGAAATATATTTGCTTAGAAAATGCCAAGCACTGTCAAGTATTCTAAATGCCCTGAGCCTTTTACTCTATTTGTAAGTTAAATTTTGCCATAATATTAATTTATAAATTGCATCAGAAAAAATATTTGTATTATTTCAAGGACAGGAGATATTTAAGTCACAGCATATAGTTAGTAACATGTGCTTTGTGTGATTCTACCAGTCCCACTGTCTTAGGCCTTTTGGTACTGAGATGTACTTAGGTTTAGGGAGACACTTATCAAGTAATAGGTTCACAGTTGCCATAGCGTGGGATGTAGCAGAAGATCTCCAAGCTTAGGAAGCTCTAGGTTATAATAAGAATCTTAATTTTATCCTGTATGAAATGCTGTATTATGTAGAGTGTTAATTTACTCTATCTCAGGAGGGATTCAGCTTCTCTGTTTACTCAAGCTGTTCATACACATCTTTCAACAGTATCTGGAATAAAATATGAGGCATCTATTGATAGTTACATCCAAACAATTGGCAATTTTCTTACTTCTACAAAAAAAAATAGTCTGGGCAATTTGACATACAGAAGCTAAAACCAAAAACAGCTAAAAACTTTTCAGTAAGGCTGTTTGTTAACAAAGAGTCCAAATAGAAAAGCTTACAAGGCCTGTTTTCCTCCAACCTGCCTTCATGAATTATTGCAGTATCTCTCAGAAGGGTGAATTGCTTCTCTTTAAGTTTTGTATTTGACTTCTTAATTTGGTTGACCTATTAAACCGGATGCAGAAACTGTGCTAGAGAGTTCTCAGAATCCACCTTGTCCTATGAAGAAGGCAAATGGAATTTTCTTACTCTTATCAGCCATGGCCAGTGAGTCCAGTATGATCTAAATGCTGTCCTTGGTTAAGGTAAATCTTTACACACTTAATGGTTTCTTATGATGGTTACCAACACTTCATAATTTGGGAAGAGAGCTATGTTGAAGCCTACCATCCATATACTAGGACAACAACTCTGAAGATGCCCTCTTCAAGGGAAGACTAGCCACACTGCCCATTCTACAGAAGTGACTGAAAGAGATGGTTCCATATGGTGCCGAAATGATTTTTTTTAAAAAATGTACAGACAGAGGCCCAAGCCAGGGATATCCATTGGAGCAGGCCTGAGCCAGCAACCTTTGCGGGAGCAGGCCTGAGCCAGTGACCTCCACCAGAACAGGCCTGAGCTAGCAACCTCTACAGGAGCAGGCTTAAGCAAGTGACCTTCATAAGAACATTGTCAAACTCTTTTTATCAGGCTACAATTACCCTGATACCCAAACCACACAAAGATATTACTAAGCAAGAGAATTACAGAGCAACCTCACCCATGAACATTGATGCAAAAATACTTAACAAAATAATGGCAAACTGAATCCAAGAAAACATCAGAAAAATCATCCACCATGACAAAGCAGGCTTCATTTCCAGAGATGCGGGGATGTTTCAATGTATAAAAATCAATGTGATCCACTATATAAATAAGCTGAACAACAACAAAACAAACTCCACATGATAATCTCATTAAATGCTGGAGAAGCCTTCAACAAAATACAATATCCCTTCATGATAAAGGTCTTGGAGAGAGCAGGGATACAAGGAACATACATAAACATAATAAAAGCTATATACAACAAGCCAACAGCCAACATTAAACTAAGTGGAGATAAACTCAAAGCTTTCCTGCTGAAATCAGGAACAAGGCAAGGTGGTCCATGCTCTCCATATCTACTCAGTGTAGTACTTCAGGTCCTAGCTAGAGCACAACAAAAGGCTATCAAATGGATACAAATTGGAAAAGAAGAAGCCAAACTCTCACTATTTTCTGATAATATGATAGTTTACATAAGTGACCCCAAAATTCTACCTATGAACTTCTTCAGCTTGTTAACACCTTCAATAAAGTAGCAGACTACAATATCAACTCAAACAAATCAGTAGACCTCATTTATACTGAAGATAAATGTGCTGAGAAAGAAATCAGAGAAACTTCACCCTTCACAATAGCCACAAATAATATATAATATTGTGGAGTAACTCTAACCAAACAAGTAACTCTAACTGAAAAAGACAATGACAAGAACTTTAAGCTTTTGAAGAAAGAAATTGAAGAAGACAAAATAAAATGGAAAGATCCCCCATGTTGTTGGGTAGGTAGAATTAACATAGTACAAATAGCATTCTTTCCAGAAGCAATCAATAGATTCAATGCAAGGTCCATCAAAATTCCAGCAACTCTCTTTACAGACCTCAAAAGAAGAATACTCAACTTCATGTGGAAAAGCAAAACTCCCAGGATAGACAAAACAATCCTGTACAATGTAGGAACTTCTGGAGGCATCAGAATCCCTAACTTCAAACTCTACCACAGAGCTGCAATACTGAAAACAACATGGTATTGGCATATAGTCAGACAGGAGGACCAAGGGAACCAAACTGAAGACCCAGATATCAACCTACCCACCCATAAACACCTGCTTTTTGACAAAGAAGCAAAAAATATAAAATGGACAAAAGAAAGCATATTCAACAAATGGTGCTGGCATAACATGTAGAAGAATGCAAATAGATCCATATCTATCACCATGCACAAAACTCAAGTCCAAAGGGATCAAAGACCTCAGCATGAAACCAAACACATTGAACCTCATAGATGAGAAAGTGGGAGGTACACTTGAACACATTGGCATAGGAGACCACTTCTTACATAAAACACCAGTAGCACAGACTCTGAGAGAAACAATTAATAAACGGGACTTCCTGAAATGGAGAAACTTCTGTAAAGCAAATAACATAACCAACAAAACAAAACAACAGCCTACAAAATGGGAAAAGATCTTCACCAGCTCCACATCAGGCAGAGGAATGATCTCCAAAATATACAAAGAACTCAAGAAATTAGTCATCAAAAGAACAAATGATCCAGTAAAAAAAATAAAATAGTGGGTACAGACCTAAACAGAGAACTCTCAACAGATAAATCTAAAATGGCTGAAAGAATCTTAAGGAAATGCTCAATATTCTTAGCTATCAGAGAAATGGAAATCATACAACTCTGATTCCATCTTACACCTGTATGAATGGACAAGATCAAAAACACTGATGACAGCTTATGCTGGAGAGAATGTGGAGTAAAGAGAAAACTCCTCCATTGTTGGTGGGAGTCAAATTTCTACAGCTGCTTTAAAAATCAGTACGATGGTTTCTCAGAAAATTAGGAAACAACCTACCTCAAGACCCAGCAATACCACTTCTAGGTATATACCCAAAAGATACTCAATGATGCCACAAGGACATGTACTCAACTAAGTTCACAGCAGCATTGTTTGCTACAGCTAGAATCTGGAAACAACCTAAATGCCCCTTGACTAAAGAATGGGCAAAATCATGTAGTAAATTTATACTATGGAGTACTACACAGTGGAAAAATAATGACATCTTGAAATTTGTGAACAAACAGATAGATATAGAAAACATCATATTCAATGAAGTAACCCAGACCCAGAATGACAAATATAATATGTACTCACTTATATGTGGCTTTTTGACATAAAACAAAGACAAACCAGCCTACATTTCATAATCTCAGAGAACTTAGACAACAAAGAGGAGCCTAAGAAAGACATACATGGGTCTAATCTACATAAGAAGTAGAAAAAGACAAGATCTCCTGTGAAAATTGGGAGCGTGGGAATCAAATGGTATAAGGGTTGTGGGGGGAAACAGAGGGAAGCGAAGAAAAATATATAGCTCAATAAAAACAATGAAAATGTAATGAGAATAAAAGATGGGAGAAATTGATAAGCTAGACGGAAGTGCATTTTGTTAGTATTTGAGTAAAAATTATAGACAACACCAGGGACTTAGGAGTAGTAAGATGTTTGGAAAGCCCATTAGCTATCTTCACGCTCAATAGATTGTTGACCAATATTTAAAGTATAGAATATCTAAACTGTCCAAATTCATATGGTCTGAATAAAGCAGTTTTTCTTTTGTCCTTGGTTGCTGAGATGTAGCCTTCAACACTTTGGTATGCCATGCATAATAAAGGATGTTTATTTACCTGGATGGAGGCTTTGAAATCTAATCAAGTTTAGAATGCTGCTGATGGCTCATGCAATATTACTATTGATCTGTGGTTGGTGACCAAAGTACAGTGGTTATATTAATTAGTTTTTTTTTACCACTGTGAATAAAATATTTGACAGCAATTCTTTAATGGAGCAAAACTTTATTTTCAGTTATGGATTAAGCCTACCAAAGTGGGGGAAGACACGAAGGCAGAAGAGGCCCCTAGTTCATGTGATGGTGCTACCTACAGTTAGTGTGGCTCTTCCTCTTTCAGTTAATCTTCTATCAAAGCATTCTGACAGAAGCAATCAGAGATGTACCTTATGATTTTCCTAGGAGATTTTAAATATTGTCGAGTTGATAATTGAGATTAACTCTATCACTCATCAACTACATTTATGTAATCAAGTCTCAAAAGTTCCAAAAAATCAGACAAATTGAGCTTCCTTGTTTGAAAATATAACATTTCCATTCTAACATAAACTGAGGGAAACTGTGCTCTCCATAAACGTATGGGGAGCAGACTCCTAAAAGCTCCATGATATTTCTTGGACTTTGTCCTAGTCCATCTTTCCTTGCTCAGTTTAACTACTAGTTATTTCTCTATAATAAACCATTTTTACTGTTTATATGTGAAATTCATAAGAAAAGTGGAATGAGGTCTCATTTGTTACTTTATACATCTGCTACTGTTTAAATGATCAGAAAGGGTTACTGATTTTACATACTATTAAACTGTCTGTAACCTAACAATGTGGATACCACTGACAACTCAGGGGTGAAGATGAGTATAGAATTTAATCCGCAAGAGTGCGGAGAGTCAGCACCCTGTGCCTTTCTCATATGACAGTTGATCATAAGGTGGATGTAGTAGTATATTCTAGAAATCCCAGCACTCTAGAGACTGAGGCAGTAGGATTTCTGTGAGTATAAGAGCAGCCTGAGCTGCATAGGCCAGTATTGACTATGTTTTTAGGCCGTTCCTTCAGCAAGCAAAGAAACACAGCTGAGTTTTAGCCAGAATGAGAGATCTGATGCTCATTGGTATCTTTTGCCCTGGAAATAGAATCTTTGATATTGTGCCAAATCTCTGAGTAAGGATGGGTATTTATGTTGTTGAATTAATTGTGGCAATCATGGGTTATACACTGACTCAATCATGCCAGAAAATGAGTGTTTATGAAGGGAAACTCTTTGAAAGTCCTAGGAAGTCTGCTAAAGAGCTGAAGGAAAGATCAGTAGGGAATAGGCAAGTAACCTGGGACTCTACATGGCTTGGACTATTCTCACATGCCTCTCTAAACACTTAGCGGAAATCTAAGACTCCTACTTGGAAAGAACAGCATGCATGTTCCAGTCCTTACAGTGAAACTTCACAGCCCCTTGACAACCATAAGATCAGATCTATTCAATCATACTGTTCTTATGTGCTTGTATGAGACCAAAAAGGAAGGTTTGCCTCTGTTGGCTCTGACTGCATGTATAATAAACTAAAGATTATCTTCGAAATGAAACTTTAGGGAGAATCTCTTAGTTTAGCTTGTGCATATCTGGACATGTACCTGATTGTGACTAAAGTCAGATGAATTGTAGGAAAGTACATGTACAGTAGAGAAATTGATGTCACTCAAAATAGAGACCCATTCAAACTATACCCGTTAGCAACCAAACTCTCTTTACCTTGCATGCCATAAAAAGAACTCCCAGAGAATCTTCACTCCTAGGGTCCTATGCTTCCTTGAAATATAACCTGACCTAGTATTTCTTGTTAAAAAAACTGTCTATGCTGTTTTTGCAAATCTGTGTAGGCTTTTACTTTACTTATTTCCATAAAAGCATAACAACCCGGACTCTGACCGTTGGTAATGACTTCAGCATCTGTCCTATCTTAGCTTGCAGTCTCTTTTCAAAAACAAAATTTATTTCATTTGTGTGTGTGTGTGTGTGTGTGTGTGTGTGTGTCCATGTGGGCTGGAAGAGGGATGATTCCCTGGAACTAAAATTACAGGTTATTTTGGGTCCTCTAATATGATTTTGGGAAACAAACTCCCAGCCAAGAGCAGTAGGCACTATTAACAATCCAAGCCCATAGATTGCAATCTTAAATGGTGGTGTCTTAAATATGTTACCCATAGCTCTCCAAATTGGCTACAGACAGCAGTGAAATCAGTTAAACTAGAATTAAAAACATTAAGGTTCATCGAGGACTGTTTTCTCTAGAACTAAGAGGAAGGTCTTTGGCTCCATTCACTGAACATAGCAGCCATGCTCATTTTTAAATTTTAGTTCCCTGTTACTGGGATGATTACCTTTAGCAGAACAGGAGCTGTTGTTGGCTCCAGCTTAGCTGAACCATACATGACAGAGAACCAGGACTAGCTTTCAGTTGATCTCTGCTGAGTCAGTAACTTGGCTGCAAAAGCTGGAAGGAAGAGTGCATTTCTTCCAGTTGGGGAGCAGCCACCTTTTACTATAAAGCTGAGATAGTGTCAGCACTGAGTCTATTGCTTCCTTGAACATGACATTTCTGCCTGACGTAGGATTTGTTGGACTTCTTAACTCTGTAACTATTTGGGACAGTGTGACCAGCCTCAAAATCAGAATAGCAGTCTAGAGAAATTCAAACTGCACTTATGTCAGCAATTAAGTTTCCAGGCTTAGGGATTAGATTTCTGCAAGGGCTTAGCGAAAATGGGGTTGAATTTTGAAAATAATGTCTCTACTAGTTGTATCCAAGCAGTCCTCAGGAATCATATGGTACTGCGCTGGGTGAAGGTTGTTTTCCTTTGCCACACTCTCTAATTGACAAAATAATTAGCCATAGACATTCACAGTTCATAGAAGACCTTTACATTTAATGAGTCTACACTGTTGGGGTAGAAAATGTCCAATAGTTATCTGAATAGGCTCCAGTACTGCATGGTGATGGTCTAAGCACCACTCAGAGGAGACTGACTTACAGGTTAACTTGTACAAGGAATTAAATAGAGAGCTTAGTAGAGTGGTAAGGACCTCAATTTCCAGCCCCAACTAGGCTACAGAATGATCAAATGAGATAATATTGTCTTAATACCTGATGCCTAAAGATGAATTGTCTCCTCTCCTTTATCTCACTTTCTAGCAGTATTAGGACGCTGTGTTCCACTTACACAGCCCTAAAGAAGGACTTGATATGTAACCATGTGTACATTTTCCTCAGGGTTTATCAACCAATCCTGATAAAACTGTATCTAGGACTGCAATTGTGGTTTCCGACTTGCCAGTCGATGGAACATCATCCATGTAGTAATAATATAATTTGGACACTGGAGAGGAGAGGCAGGCATATGAAACCTTATGACTGAGTTAGTGGTAGACATTTTTGAGGGAATGTGTTCTATTGATATTTCTTTACTTGTGATTTCTTATTGATTAGATGGTTATGACATTTATGAGGACAATGAAGTATAAATGTGGAGCACATTAATCAAGTTGTGAACTGTAATGTAGAACACTAAATGAAACCCAAATGGGTGTTCTAAATGACTTCACTTATAATGTCACCCTAGCACCTACCCCTCCTGCAACCTCTTTCAAAAAGCAGCAGCTAAAGATGGCCACTTTCTTTGTTTATAGATTTGCTTAGGTTGAAAGGATGGACACCTAAATCCCATAAATTCATAAACACTTGAGTCTTTCCTGTTTTTGACATCCTGAAATGAGGCGTGGATGAGAGAAACGCAAAGGCTATATGGCTGGGCATTAAGTAGAGCTGGCTCATGCCAAGGCATGACAGTTACTGTAAAGCATTTATATTCAGTTTGTAGTACTAAGAAAATAAACACAGGAGATTCGTGGATAAAATATGTTGTGTTCAAAATTCATATGATAAGGAAGTCTTGACTACCATTAGCATAAATCACATTTGCTTTTAGAGACAGTGTAAAGGTGACTACAACTGTGCTTGCGAAATGCCCATGAGGCTGTGATCAAAGAGGCAGGAAGGACTTAGAGGTTTGGAGGTCACCTTCTGGGAATAGGGAGAAAATCCTGTGCACAAGTAGAGGAAGGAAAAATTGCAAGGACAACCTTATTTTGACACTTGTTCACTGGAAAATAGCCAAGCAATTTCATTTTGACAATGATGTCACGTTGAGGGTGGTAAAAATTTATTCACCACATCATATAAGAACAAATTCATTAATTATTGTAAGGTAGAGGATGGGCTTGGATAGATTTATGATGAACTTCCCTCTCCCTTTGCATTTTGTATACTTGTAGAATTTATATAGCTCAATTGGATTACTCCAAATTCTCTGTGCCCATTGCTATACATATGTGAGATAGTCTGTAAAATGAAGTTAGTCTTCAAAACATGTTTCTTCATGTAATTAGTGAGACTTCAGCTTTTTATTTGGATCAGCTTAAAATACTTATAATATGATTTGCTATAATTTCTAATATTTTAAAAATATGGAATCAACATTGAAAGCTTCACCAATACCATTCATTTTGTGATAAAACTTAAAATTAAATATTTTTCTTTTGAATAATCATGATGATTGATGCTTTGATGATTTTGAAATGAAATGTCTTATTTATATTCTCAGAGACTATTAAAATTGCTGCTACAGGTTAGGTGGGGTACCATAACAGGAAAACTTTCTTTGTAGAGTAATCAGGGGCTTCTTGCAGAGCTAAAAATGCAAAGGATCCTTGCAAATAATTAAACATCCTAATCCTGGAGACTCTGTGATTAATGCGTTGGAAGGCAAAGCACCTTGAGAGTCTTGGAATGTGGCAGTGTGATAATGCCACAGCTGATCTTTCATTGTTCTAGCAGAAGATGAATCATCTCCCTTCCTCCTATAATAGCTGCTTAGTGCTTTATAAATTGGACCCAGCTATTAACACTATTCATTTATTTCCTGTGAAGCTGGTCTAAGCTTTATCTATTTGATGGTTAGACTTAATATTACTTTTCGTTTCCTTCCTTGCTAAACCTTTATGTTCTTCAAATAGCTTTATTTTACTGACAACCCATCCTCACCTGAAGAGAACCAAACATAATTTATACACTGATACAGTAATACAAGTGATCATTCCCTTATTTTCTTAGGTGCTTTAAAATAAAGCTATCACAGTTTAATGGTTGAAAGCTAAACATCATACAATGGGGGAAGGCTTTACCAAAACTTTCATGATTGGTGATAGCTCATACACTGTTTGGTAACACACAGATGAGGAGTGAAATAAACTGGAATTCAGAAGTTCCTTATCTTTTGAAGGTGGGCAAGCATAAGGCACCCAGTTAGACTAAGCATGCATTTTATAACGTGTATTTTCAAAATTCTGCTTTCATACTTTGAAGTAAGGCAGAGCAATAATGCAAGGACAAGCAAGTGCATACAAACTCACAATGAAGAAGCAAAATTTGTCAAACCAGTCTCTCAGTGGACAAAAGCATGGTAACTAATGTCGTTCACTCCTAGTCAATCACAACATGCCAACAGCGACTGCCAGTTTCAAAAGGACCAACCAGAAACGTTCCTGGGGCAGCTTAAATTCCCTAATCCCATAACTGCACTCCCAACCCTTTTACAGTAAAGAGCTTCTGCATTAGAATCACTCAAAGTCTGTGTCTGTGTCTTTGCCTTTGCTTCTCATCCCCTGTCCTCCAAGAAACAGGGATCGCACAACAGGCAGCAACAACAAGCCTTCAACAACTGTAGAAAAGTCATAAAATTAAGTTGGGATATGGAATCATTAGACATCTCCTCAAGCAAATGTTTGTTATATTTCTGAGACAATTTTCCTAACCGGTGTACGTGCCACAAAGTGAGAGTGTGGTGGTGGGACATTTATTTTCATCATGGTAAAAGGGAGTCATGGACCCAGAATTATAACCAAATATTTGCAGCTGTCTTTAGGCTTGTTCTGGGTGCAGATGTGTAGTTGGTTTTTTACTCCTTGGGGCTCCACCATTCAGCTCCCAAGTAAATACATTGAGATTTATTCTTACTTATGCCCAGCCTTAGCTTGGCTTGTTTTTAGCCAGTTTTTCTAACTTAAATTGCCTGATTTCTCTTTTAACCACATTTTACCAGTGGGCTTTTTAGCACTTTTTAATTCTATATATCTTTCTTCCCTTCTAACTCAGTGACTGGCTGTGTAGCTGTGTGGCTGTGTGGCTGTTCTTCCCTTCTGACTCAGTGACTGGCTGTGTAGCTGTGTGGCTGTGTGGCTGTTCTTCCCTTCTGTCTCAGTGACTAGCTGTGTGGCTGTGCGCCTGTGTAGCTGGCCTCTGGCATTCTCTGCTCTAGGTTTCTCCTCCTCTTTATTCTCGCTGCCCACCAGCCCCACCTGTTTCTCTCTCCTGCCAAACTCTTGTCCATTCAGCTCTTCATTAGACCAATCAGGTGTCTTAGGCAGGGAAAGTAACACATCTTTACAGAGTTAAACAAATGCAACATAAAAGAATGTGCACACCTTTAATCCCAGCACTCAGGAGGCAGAACCAGGCAGATCTCTGGTGGTTCAAGGCCAGCCTGGTCTACAAGAGCTAGTTCTGGGACAGACACCAAAGCTACAGAGAAACCTTGTCTAAAAAAAAAAAAAAAGAATGCAACACATCTTTGCATCATTAAACAAATATTCCACAGCATATATGAATGTAACACATTTTAAGCTAATGTGCCAAGACACACTTGAACTACTCAAAGCACAGGTGAGAAAGTAATCGGTATAAAGGCAGAAGTTGGATTTTCTAGTAGTGCCATTTATAGTGTTGATTAAATGTTTTCCCCAACTTCTGCATAGTAGAGCTGTTGTCTGATGCAAAAATATGATCAAAGAATAATGTAAGGGGTCATAAAACAAAATAAAAAAGCAGAATTGACTATCAAAAGTTAAAAGTCTAATCTAATTTCTATTCACTTTTGAATTCACTGTGCTTTCCATGGCACATGATTTTACTGGTAGTTTGTTTGAAACAAAAGTCACTGGGAGTAAAATTAAGGCCTTAAATATTGGTTTTAATATTGTTAGTTGTATAATTTGATCAAATAATTTAAACTCTTTAATTAAGTCCATCAATATATAGAACTAATGTGTGTGTGTGTTTGTGTGTGTGCGCACCTGTGCATGAGTACACATGCATGTGAATGTACACATGCCCACATGAACTCACAGAGATTGAGCCACAAACACAGCACCTGCACAGGTCTGGGAAAGATGGCATCTCAGTGCTGACAGGGGACATGGATCCAAGCCCCTATCCCTAACACAGAAGCTATCTCCAATTGATAACTACTTTCAAATGAGAAATTAGTTTTCTTCAATGGAGTCTCTTTGGGTATGCAAACCCCTCTAAAGATCGGGTTCTATACCCAGCAGGAGATGGTCAACACAAAACAAATTCAATAGCATTTTACGAAGGTTCTTTTTCTCATAATGCTTTGCCGGGATTTTTTTTAAACCCAATGAGCCCTTTGTGTATATATTATAGTTTCCTCTTTTGTATTTTTATGGTATTTCCATGATGTGTGAACTATGTATTTCTCTGCATCTATGTGTTTTTCTTGTGCTTGTTCCTTGACTCTCTTTCTTCTGCTTTTCTGTTTTGCTTGTTTTCACTTCATCTTACTTTTATTTTAATGCAATAAATATTGTATTAAAGTATTGAGTGTATATTTAGGTGTGTATGTGGGAAACAGGGGCCATAATTAGAATATATTTTATTACCATAAATCTATTTTCAATAAAAATTGCTGTATAGTTGGTAACTCTCACTCAGTACTGCAAGCCACAAATCTTGTCTTTTTAAAGCTATAAATAACCTCAAATATTTGTTGACTTTCTTGCTGTCCTAAAGATCCTAAACATCAGGGCTTCCTTCTTATAAAGTGGGTAGGCTCATGTTCTGAAAATTATTGCTGTTTTATTGAAACTTTGTTGAGCTACTTTTCTTTATTTGCTCTTTTCCCCTGCTTTATAGTTTTAGAGACATATATAACTATTTTCCACTCTTGTTAAGAGTTTCTATTCTGAGTATGTTTTCATATTTGGCAGCAAGAAATATTGAGATCCTTGTAGGGCAGGGGTATTGTCTATTTTTATGCTGTTGTTTTCTAGTGGAATTATTATTTAATTTAAGGGATAGATTGCGTTTGGTATGAAAAACCTCAAGGCAAAGTTGATTAGATGTCCCAAGTTTGTCAACTCTATTTTTTTTAAAGTTACACTCTTAGTTATTGTCCTTTAGAAATAGAAATGTCGCCACGATTCTGGTTTGTAAGGTCTCATCTCAGCATTTTCAATTCCAGATAAGAGCAATATGAAGGAAGAGAAAACACATAGTCAGAACTTCTACACGTTTTCATTTTGTTGAAACTTCTATTAAGTTTTAGAGGTAAAGGGTGAAGTTGACCTTGTTATGTTATTTTGTGGTTTATTTTTGTATTGTTATGTCTTCCTTATAAAGCAATTGAAATTAAAGGTTTTTTTCTGTTAATCTTTTAAAAATGATGAAGTTAGACAGATTAGGAATGTAATATCTGAAGGTTAGAAGGTTTCTATACAAAGTAGTTGTTTTAATAATCTAGCCAAGGAGACAATATGGTAATGAAGGAGCAGTCAATGTCTGATTTTCTAATGCAATTTGTACATTTTCTTTGCATGAATCAAACAATTCTGGAGCCTAGGAAGAATTGTAGTTTGAATCTGGAATGCCCCCCCACCCGAGGCTTATGTTTTGAATGGTCGTTCTTCAGCAAGTGGTGGCATGTTGGGGCGGTTCTGGAAATTTGGAAGTTTTGGTTGACCACCTTGCCTATTGCTTCCTGGTCTACCATGAGCCACTGCCATGCTCTTCTGCTGTCATGGCCTGAGCTTTCTGCTGTTCCTGTTTCTCTATCATAGGTGGAACTTTTTGAAACAGAATCTTTCTTTTTTAATGTTTCTTCTGTCAAGCTTTCTGTTATAGTGACATAAAAGAAATATCAGAGGACATCGTCTTTTATACTTCATTGCACCTATCTACTGTATCTGTCTACTGTAGCTGTCTACTATATCTGTCTACTTTATCTATCTGCTGTATCTGTCTGCTGTATCTGTCTACTGTATCTATCTACTATATCTGTCTACTGTATCTGTCT
>LOEQ01004451.1:141360-160474 GCA_001685075.1 Bramus lutescens
TCTGCTGTATCTGTCTGCTGTATCTGTCTACTGTATCTATCTACTATATCTGTCTACTGTATCTGTCTGCTGCTTCTGTCTACTGTATCTGTCTGCTGTATCTGTCTACTGTATCTGTCTACTGTATCTGTCTGCTGTATCTGTCTACTGTATCTGTCTGCTGTATCTGTCTATTGTATCTGTCTACTGTATCTATCTACTGTATCTATCTACTGTATCTGTCTACTGTATCTATCTACTGTATCTGTCTGCTCTATCTGTCTACTGTATCTGTCTACTGTATCTATCTACTGTATCTGTCCACTGAATCTATCTACTGTATCTGTCTTTATGTATACCTATTATTTAATCAGTCTCTTAATGACTCTTCAAAAGTTTTTCTATCAGTTGGGTGTCTCAGTTAGGGCTTTTATTGCTGTGATGAGACACCATGGCCATAGAAACTCTTACTAAGGAATGCATTTAATTGGAAATGACTTACAGTTCAGAGGCTAAGTACATTATTGTCATGGCAGGAAGCATGCAGCTTGCAGGCAGACATGGTGTTAGAGAAGTAGCTTATAGTTCTTCATCCAGATCTTCAGGCAGTAGAAAGAGAGACTGACACTGGGCTCGCTTGAGAATTTGAGATCTCTAAGTCCACTTCCAACGATACACTTCCTTCAACAAGGCTGCATCTACTCCAAGAATACACTCCTAATAGTGCCACCCGCTACGGACCTATTGGGACCTTTATTCAAATCACCATATTTGGTGTGCTGGTACATGCTTCTAATAATGAAATTTGATAGCTTAAGGTGAGGGGATCATGAACTCGAGCCTAGTCTATATTAGTGAGAGTCAGTCTACATCACACAAACACACACACACACCAAAGGGGGAAAACACACACACAAACTAGGAAAACAAAAAACAAAGAAATAAAGCAAACATTTTTGTTGTAGAAAAGTAAATTATACCAAAAAACAAAAATAAAAATCTTTCAGACTTTGGTGACATGGTAAGTTACTGCATCTCTTTTCCTTTATAAATATTATTTTTATTTGTAGTATATTAAATATATTCAAATTGAGGTAGTTCTTAGAACCTTATAAATAAAGTCATGAAGTTAATGAAATCCCCAGTTGATAAATTCAACATCAAATTAATTTCTCTTGAATTAAAGTGCTCTATTTTAACTGAAAATTTTTTGTTGATAGAAATACAACCCAGACTAGTATTTTCATTTAAATAAGGGTTGAAGTAGCTAGGATATAAATAAAATGCTTCAAATAAAAATATGCATCATTGAAAAAAGAAGCATCATGTTAGTTTCTGAAATGTAGAGAATAATTACCATAAAATATGTTTTTATTCAGAAAGACATTTTAATGTGATCATAGTAAAAAGATGTAAAGAATTGTATCACATCAGCTATGCAACCAAGCTATACCAAATTAATAGAATGTTTTGTTTGAAGTTGGAAATACTCTGATAACAGAGTTTGAAGAATTCTTGTCTTCATACTATGATAAATCAGCTCAAGCCTTTCCCATAAGATTAATGATAATGTAATTAACTTTCCGTGTACGAGAATTTGCAGATAATTTTGAAATTCTAATTTTGATTTAAGGAACAGAGGTACAGTAGATGCTGAGTAGAGGAACATTTCTTTAATTAATGCAAAGTAGGGAATTAAATTATCTGTCTAGGTTCTACTTTTTAAAACTATCTAAACATTAACCTCCAAATGATTAGTTTTATGAACTCTCTTGTCTCAAAAATTCATACAGAAAATCTAATAACTTATTCATTACCAGTGAAATGGGATTGAATAAATGGGCATTTATGGTTACAAAGGTATAAAGTTTTCACCATGGAAGAGTCATTCAGTCTTTGTCAGATAGAATATAACTCAAGAAGCTATGATATTGAAATGGAGACGGAAGTTGCAAGACTCAAAGACTAAAATGCCTGGGAAAGAAAATAATAAAGTCTGCCACAACATTGTTAACTTCTTGCTCTTATGAATTGCAAAGAAGGATCATGTTACTCTGTTGTTAGGAAGTGACTGTAGTTCTATAAAGCACTGGCCAATTCTCATTCTATAAAACTCTGTGGGAGACTTACTGTTCACTGGTATAATTCAGTCTGTAGAGTTATGACCACAACTATTAGGAACTTTTCTCCCAGTTAAACCCCCTCTTTTTTTTTTTTAAAAGGGTTCTTTGAAACTATTCAATGGCAAAACAGACTGAAGAGAAATTCTCTCCTCTTTTCAGACCATTAGTTTATACAATCTCTCCCCTTCTTAGGGTATTTTTTGACTGTGTTCATTCCCATGCAGAGACTGATGAAGGCCAATGGTTTAGCTCAGTGCGTTCATCATTTGGATTCACTGAGGCACCCTAGTTCTCTTTTACAGGTTTAAACCCTGAGATGTGAAATGGCTCTCGTATGTGCTCTTTTTTTTGGGAAACAAATAAATCTGTCTATTAAATTGCAATTTTTTTGAAATTAGGAACTGCAAACCCAATTTTCTAAGTCCTTTGTTTCAAATTACTCAATGACTTTGGGAATTTCTTCTTCCACACTTTTGTTTGATTGTTATCAATTCTGTGTGAAAAGTTATTCTTTGTCAATTTGAGAAAACTGGTGTAAATTGTGTTGGTAATTAGAAAAGTGGGTTCTAATCCTGGCTTTGCTACTTTTCAGCCTACTTTTCAGTACTCTTCAGTGCACATAACTTCCTTGGCTTAATTACATTCATTAAGAAAATAAAGTGGTTTAGATAAAATGATCTCTTTTGCCTTCACCTCCTGGGCTTGCACCGACGTTGATCCTTCCCAATACAGAGGCTACATGCACTCAGTGATGTGGAAGATTCTAAACCAAGATCTTATCTTCTTGTATGTGTGTTTTGTACTGAATTTCTCTTGCTGTTTAGCACTAGTGATATGTAGACAGAATTCAATTGTCTTTTATTCAATCCTTAAAAGCTTAAGTCTGGTTTTTAAAACATATCAAAAAATTTGTATTGATACCTAGGATCCTTTAAGAGTTCCATTAGTGGTTTGGGATATATCCCTAAACAAAATAAGAAAAATAGATTGTAGTTTACTGAGAGAAGCAGAAAAGAAACAGAAACATCAAAGGAATAAAAAATTTATAAGAATCAATAATAACAAAAAGACTCAATATATATATATATATGCAACAGAGAAAAGAGAATACAATGAAATAGTGGTAGCACATCTTATTAGATATGATGAACAGAAAGGGGTTCCTCAAAAGCTCAAAAGTGGACTTTAGGACAAAAACTTGGAGGAGTGTTTGAGTTTACTATATTAGTTATGGAAGGAAGAACATTACTGGCAGAAGTAACAATTAAGTTCTGGTGTGGAAATGGCTTTGAATGTACTCACTCTAGCAAAAAGCCAGTTGAGCTTGAATAGTACGAGTAGAAGAAGGCAGACAAAATGTGAATATGTGGATGACTTATAACTGTAAAGACCTGTAAATAAAGCCTTCCTCCGTCCTCTTTGGTAGTGATCCTCAGTACGGATTCTGTGTTGGGCTGTGACTTTTAACAATGGGATAGAAAAAAACTTGCTTTGAACATTGACTATTAAATGCCTTTTAGATTTCTCATGGAGCCCGGCTACTATGACAGAACAATCCAAGGCTAAGTGAAAGGACAATGAAATGCCACATGGAGTAGAGATGTCATCCAGTTCAAGCCATAGACCGCTTAAAGGAGACCAGTGGCACGAATGCTCACAGTACTGTTTCAAGGTATGTTGCAGGTATTTCTGCTCTGCTCCTTTCAGGGTTAGAGATTAAATTCAAGAATCTGTGAATCTTAAGCACTCCTGCTTTGAGCTACATCTTCCTGTCTCGGATTTATTTTTTATAAAAAGAACAGATGTGGGATTATGGAGATTGCTGTTAACTCATGTGACATCCTCTTAGGCACTGCAAATATTTTTATTTTTATTATGGATAAAATGAGAGTGTTATGAGTGTGCTGTGGCAGAAATAGAGACAAACATGCTTTATACAAAGCGAGATCTTATTGAACAGCAATAAATTTTCAAGGTCCATTGATTTCAATGTCAGAGATCCAGGATGTAATCTACCCTGACTACCTGATCATCTGGCTGAGACAAATGCAAGTTCTATTATTGCTATCTTAATTCCTATTATCAAGTCTCAGATCACAGGCCACACAGAACACAGTAAGTTTATCTATCTGTGTGCTTTACAGAATGAGTACAAGATTAAGTGGCTGAGGCAGAGTTTCTGTGGTTTCAGAAGTGGGCTAAGAAAATTGAAAGCGGAGTCTGTACTGATAAGGATGAACACAGAAGCAGCTGCTGTGAGGAAGATGCTGCAGTAGAGTCCAGGTCATGAAAGAGTCAGGATGCAGAACCCAGATGAGATGACAAAGAGCAATCCGAGCTGAAATAGTGGGTTTAGATTCATGTGAGCAAATGGGTAGATGGACAAGCAGACTGCCTCAACAGTGGGGGTTCTAGGAGAGCTTGGGACAGTTTTGAGTTCTCTGCTGCTGGTCCTCGGAGCACACACCAGGTATCTCTCTGCGGCTGATCCCCAGAACACATACTTTAATAGTTCAGGTATGAGAGTTACATACATTTTCTACCCTTAGCAGGAAGTCATAAGTTGCTTGCAAAATGGAGCCTCTCAGGGCAAATCATAGCCTGAAAAACTATTGTATTGCAGAGTATGGAATAACTTAGAACAGGGAGAGCCTGATGTCATACTAGTGATAATGCTTCAGCCTGAACTATCACACAATTTTTCATTTTAAACTGCTTATTTTCATATTTATAGAAATGACTTCATTTTAGTTTTTCCCTGCCTCATCTGATTCATGCTTGTAGGGTATAAAGGAGGGATTGACGCTTTATTTGACATGTGCACTCATTTGTAGCCTTTGTTCCTCTAATTTAGATTTCGACAAACTTTCTTCTGGATATAAATATTTACTCTAGCCTTTCATCTTCGTTGAGAAAATTATTGGCATAACCTTTTGCTCAAGCATGACTGCTTTATGTCAATCAGTTTTGACATTTATATGTAATTCTTACATTTAAGAGAATTAGCAACTTTCTGTGGGACTAACAAGTCTAATTCATATTATGAGGAAATACTGAAGAAAGTAGAACATAAGACTTCTTTATATTATTGTACAATATGAACCTTGGGATTAAAGCAACTGGTGAAATGACTTTAGTAGTCTTGAATTTGTTATATTTGAATTCTATAAGAACCAAACTTCCCATGACATTTAGTTAAATATTTCACACACAGTAATTTCTGGGAAGACCCCTGACAAAACATCTACAGTATTTGTTGTACAGCTCTCATCTAGATTCAAATGTTGACTTTCAATAACAACTTTGAGTAAAAGAAATAATAAATGGTTTACATTGGTCCAAATGTGAGTGACCAGGGCCTGGTAACACAGATACAATTGACCCCAAATCTTGTGTTCTGCAGAAGAAATTACATAAATTTTAGTAAGCTAAGAACAAAGTCAATAATTAATACAGTCAACAAGTACACTTGATGAAACATTAGGCAGGTGGGCTAGAGAAATCTTTCCAAACTGTTTCAGATGTATTTTGGAGCATTAATTTTAGGGCTGGTAGAGGCTAGAAGTCACCTAAGTATGTATAATGATGCATTTTTGAGAGGTTACCTAATGGCTGTGAAAATGTTAGGTTAGATACAAAGATTAAATGAATAGCTGTTTATGTAAAGGTAGTAAGACAGCCCAAGATGATTTGCTTCTTCATGTATAATTTCTACTTTTCCACGGATGTATTACTCAGTCATGGTCAAATAGTCATCCGTATCTTGCCTTTTATTTCAGTGTTTTGATTTTTGAGACATAGTCTTATTATAGAGCCCAGAATGACCTTAAACTTGTGATCTTGTCCAGAGTACTGTGATTATAAACATATATCACAAAGACTAGATTCAGGATCCTTATATACATGTAGTTTCTTTTATGATGCTCAGATTCATACAAGTGCAAAGAGATAGATTGCTAACACACACACACACACACACACACACACACACACACACTTCTCCTGTTAAGGAATTGTTGAGTACCTAGAATGGAAAGGCTACATACATATTAGGATACTATTTTTAAAGAATTCAATCAAATGGAAATTTATCATTTCTGACACCAAAGATCAGAAACTGGATAGATTAGCATGGGCACTGTGACCTCCTTCTGACCTCAGTGACATCACTTCTTTAATTTTTATTTTTTTGTGCTGCCATATTTTTCTGAGGCCTTAATTATCAATATTGTTATTCTGTACTTCAGAAAGCAGTTCCAAATTCTTCTTTTAATTCCTTGCTCCTCACCCCACATAGTTCCTGACTCTCACCCCTGACACGAAGAAGAGCAAAAGGGAAATATAATATTATGTATGCAATGATGTTATACACTTTTGAAGACTTTTCTTTGCATTTTTAGTTGTGTTTCTGTGATCTCCTGGCCATATATCAGAGTCCAGGGGAGATAGCATTGCTTTAGTTGGACATATGCCAGCACTTACGGAAATACACATTCTGTTGGTCAAAAGCTGAGAAGGAAAATAAGAGAAAAATAGATATTGAATTGTATGAGATTTAAGTTTTTGTGCCAAGGATGCTAGGTTATAATGCTAAGTGGTTTGGTCAAATACCGTTTATGATATTTCTGTAAAAATATTTTGTTTGATGTGATTAATATTTGTGTTGTAGAGTTTGAATAAAGTAAGGTCATCCTGCATAATTTGCAGATAAGTGTTGGTCCTCAATCAATTACCGTAAGACTTAAGAGAAAAGACCCATTCTTCAGAGCAGAAGAATTTTTCTCTCTACCGCCTTAGATTTCACACAGTGACACCTTGGGTACTTATCCCCCTGAGCTGCCTTGATGATTCTGGACACTCAAACCCTCAAGATCACATGAACCAGTTTTTTTTTTTTCAAGTAATTCTCTCTCTACACCTCTGTTTACACCTTATGGGCTTTCTCTGGGAAAACCTTAATCTGAATTTTGCTATTGAGAATGGATCACAAACAATCATTACTTAAGAATGAATGATACAAGTTGGCTCTGGACGTCAGTTTTCTAATCTGACAAGATTTAAAGTCACCAGCTCCAGAAGTGAAGATTCTGAGTCAATTGGATGCTACGACAACAGAAATATGCAAAGTAGTACAGTAGTACTGTTGGGTATTGCTAATCAAGTTCTTGTGAGACACAACTTTGTCCTTGACACATAAATAAATTTTTCTTAAACCAGTCAATATAAGGGGTCTCTGATCATCACTAATTATGCTAGAAAAAGAGGGGAAAGAAAAATAAACAGCCCAATGACTTGAATTCCCAGCTAAATCAATATGTAAATGACATGATAGACTCCTTGTCTATTCTAAAAATTATTCTTATTTCCCATGGATACTAATATGAGATGTCTGGAATATTGAGACCTCTTCTATTGGTGACTGAATAAAAAACATAAATTTAATTCCCAACTTTGCAGTATCTGCTGGTAAAAATGAAGACATTGACTAGGGCAGAGTGGGATCTTGAAAATGCAAGTGTGTTCATTTCAGAAAATCCCTATCAGAAGAAGGGCATTGGGTCCCTTAATTCTGGTCTTCTTTGCCAGTGGGAATTGCTCCATCAGAGGAGATTAATGGGGATTTGCCTGAGCAAACTATAATGTCCTTTTCTTAAGCAGATGACTTTTACAACCCTGCTGATTTAATTCCAAACAAGCCGACAATCACTTTTACTTCTAAGCTGTAACTAGGTCCCAATCTCAGCAGCCTCAAATAGTAAGGGTTGTAGATGGTCTGAGTAGCTGCATCCTCTTAACATTCACAGGGAAGCCATCTTAGCTACTTGTATTCTGTCCTGACATGACAAAACTCCACGATCAGGGCAACTCATATGTCAGAAGAGGGTATTGGATCTCCTAGAGCTGGCGTTCTAGACACCCGTGAGCCACCATTTGAGTGCCAGGTCCTTTGCAAATGCTTTCAATTCCTGAGCCAACAAGAAAACATATTCTTCATTTGAGTATGGCATGTAATCCTGCTTGATAATCAACCAACAAGCTGCTAGCCTTGAGTAGCTCACAAACTGGAGAGTGTTCAAAAGCAGGGGCACACTTCAGTGATAGCTGATCTCCCATTTTATCAATAAAATCCAACAGCTGATAGTGCTGGAAATGCTAGCAGTAGGCCCTTTAACTGGATCATTGAGCAGGCCCTTCACATTTTGAAGTAAAGCCTTACCATTGTCTGTGGATAACTACTGACCTTATATAGTTGTTGCTAGTCTTATTTAGTCAACCATGGAGCATCAAGTTACCATGTTTCCTGAGCTACCCAAATACCTCTCAAAACAGCACTCCATTACCCAAAGTAAATAATGTATATGGGCCTCAGTTTAATAGAGTGTGCAATAGCACATGAAAGTCACACAGGAAGCAATGGCCTTCATGAGTGCTTCTGGCCTCACTCTTGCTGTCCCTGGCCTTTGATCTTCAGCCAGTATGGATGTCCTCAGGAATAGTACTGTGTAGTCACTTGACAAGAGAAGAGAATACTGGACCGGGGTTTACAAGTGAGTCTATGCTTACCTATTCTAAATTCAGTTCTTAGTAAGTTAACTGCATCCATGGACACATGGTTGTAGCACAATTGATGAAATCCCAAGGACAGAAGTTGAGGTTCAACCTGAAGGTCAGGAAAGCAAAACAGCCAACTGAGTTATGATTAATAATAACTCAGAGTCAGAAATTGGGGTTTAACCTGAAAATCCAGAAAGCAAAGCAGCCAGCCATTGGCTCTTACCTCGACCTCAGCCTGAAGTGGCAATCCTGCCTCCAGGAATCTCAGAACGACACTGTATCTGAGAACTGTCTCCTCCCATCTTATATTCCTCTTTAGTGCTGAGATTAAAGGTATGCACCACTATCGTTAGGTTTCTATGGTAAACTAGTGTGGTTACTGGGATTAAAGGTGTGTGTCACCACGGCCTGGTCCATAAGACTGATCAGTATGACTGTTTTACTCTCTGAACTATAGGCAAGCTTTATTTACTACAATACAAGTAAAATATCACTAAACGTGGTCATGGAATCCACTATTTAAATACCATGAAGCATCCGGATTAATGTAAAGCAGAGTGACCTTTCAACAACTCAGATCCCGTGTTTATTTAGGTGGAAATATCGTTCCAGTTTGTGATGATAGTGTCCAGAAGGTTGTGCCTATTTAAACCATTTAAACCAGTACCTAAGACCCCAGTGGTGTTTCTGCTGCAACCAGGTTTTTATTTCATGCATCACGGAATCAAGACCTGGCTGTGAGAGTCCCATCATTATCACTTCATACTCACTTGCAAAACATTGTGTTTCCTGTTTTCATGGCATTCTGCCACTTTGGTTTAGACATTTAGTTGCAATGTGAAGATTGCTTTCACTTGGGAATGCTGCAGTGACTACATTGATGGGATGTAAAATGTGGCACAGTTTAGGCATCTTATGCATCAGAATGAGCAGGCAAATAAGGCATTTGCTATACTGATTCCGTGATTGATCCTTACTACAAAAAAAAAAAAACTGTTGTTCTCTGTGGAAATAAGAAAGATGGTATGTTAGGAACATAGGAGAGCCATCGGGTCATCGTTAGCACAAATATTCAGAATGATTAAAGTCAACAGAAAACTGAAACTCAACTGAAATTGGAAAAGTCATGGTCCAAAGCCTCTGGAAGGCAAGTTTGGGTCACCCTCTCAGGTAAAATATTCAAACCATCTGAGGGCAAAGGAAATATTAAACAGATAGTAGAAAAATTAAGTTACAGGACTTCCCACAGGGCAGGAAACCATGACTGCTCTTTGGACTGGAGAGGGAGGGGAAGNGGGGGGAGGGGGAGGGAAAAGGGAGGAGGGGAGGAGGTGGAAATTCTTAATAAAAATAAAAAATAAAAAAGAAATATTAGTTATGTCTATTATCTAGTCTCAGAAATGAGAGTTTTTTTTACTTCTTGTTTTCTATGTGCACATTTATGAGTGTTTATGTTGCACCTCTCTTGAGATTTTATCTTTCGTTAACAAGTTATCACATAAAAATAGTAAGTATTTGAGTTATAGTAAATCCAGAAGGAAGGGTGGTTTTATTTAGTGATTCAGTACAGTTTAAGGAGATATGTAGAATTCATTACTCATTTCACAAGGGTTAGACTCGAATAGTTAACTTCATTTATTAACTCGGCTACAATTTGGTGACCAGTTCTTCAGATAAGCATGGTTTTGGATATTTCTGTGGGAATATTAAATCATGGTTTGTCCTTAAATATGTAAACTGAGTAATGTACATTGCATTTCATAGTAACGGAATGGACCTCATTTAGTCAATTTAAATCCATCAGGGAGAATATTAAGGTTGTCTAAAAATGAACCAACTCTCGTATGGATTGCATTAGGATTCTAGATGGCACTATTAGTTGGTGTGTGGGGGGGTCTCTTTGCTACTGCTCTGCCTTGAAGATTTCACACTTGCTGGCCCTTATGGTCTCTTAAATAAAATCCTTTTGCTAAATCTCCATTAACTTAGAGAATACTAATACAGTTAACAATAACAATGTTGACCAACACAAACACACACACACACACACATTTTGTCAATTGTTGTGTCTTTGTTTTATACATTTTTTAAAATACAATGCACTTTTAAAAAGATAGTATTATTTTAAAGATAAAGAACTGAAGACTTCAGTAACTAACTGAATTTCTAATGACAATGTATAAATTAAATATCAAGTTCAGAATTCATGTTCATGTTCTTCAGATAGAAATATTACTGTAGCTTTCCACAGGATATAGTTGACTTAAACTCATTATTTCTGATGTGGACATTTTTGTTGCCTATGAATAGGTATTGTCCCAAATGCTTATCATACATATTTTACTCTGAATCTAATAATCATTTAAAATTGAGTAGAATATGTATAATAAGCATTTGAGACAAGACCTCTGCACACCATATATTTAATGAATGATATTAATTTTATTAAAATTTAGGTTCTTTTGCTACTATATTTGTGAATTTTATGAAAAATTATCCTAATTTAATTAAAAATTAATTTTATGGTAAAACTCATGGTTTAAAATTCTTTCCCTTTTTAAAGAGCTTCTTAATTATTCATATTGGGCATGGGACTCACACTTAGAATCCTGACAGAGAGGGTCAGATCAGCCTGAGCTACAAAGAAAATTTTAAAAACAAAACCTATGTTTTATTGGCTGGTTTGACAACATATTGTCAGGGTATCCTGGGTTTAGGATGAGTCAGGTGGAGATAATCACTGCTGATTTTGTTCCAAGTAAGAATTTATGGTGGCAGTGGTCTATGAATGCCTTTTGGGTTTTTTCTACACTCCAGTATTAATAGAAAGCACTTAGGGAGGGCTTTTATCTGTAACTTCCTCAAAGACCCTTTGGAAAATGATTGATTGGCATTTGGCAGACATATTTATTGTGCCAAAGTTTTATGGTCTTTTAGCTTTTGCACTGGGGGAAAAATTTAAACTATGCATTTGTGTACTGGTCCCAAAGGTAATAATGAGAGGGTTAAATAAAACCAGCTTTCTGAAATCAGTCACAGCCGTAAATATGCTATTGAACATATGTTGGAAGACCCTCTAAGGTTTCAGAGGATGAAGAGTGAGCTAAAGACTTTCACTAAATGCAGAATTTCTTATATTCAAGGCCGACAGTATTAGAAGGATGCTGGAAATGACAGGTTCAGATTCAGCAACCATCAATGTAATGGAGATGTGACTCCTACAAACCAGTCAGAAAGTTTTAATGTACAAGGCATGATAGCTCTATCAAAATTGCCATCTCACAACTGCTGGATATGCTGCAAACAATTTTATCATTACTGGCAGGTCATCTTGTTTAGAACTTTTTTTTCTTGGTAATGTTACCACTAGGTATCTTTCCATATGTCTAAACTTTAATGGGATTTGTGTTTTCTACAAACCATGAAATAAATCAACAGCATTTAATATGGTTCATCTCTTTCCTAGCCCTAATTATCATCGTAAAGTTTGCTCTTACGGCTCAGCATCTCATTGATTTTCTTCTTAATTTACTAGCTACTGATTTTTCACTAGCTAGAGCTGATTTCTTCTCATTTACCTGACTGCTCCATAACAGTTCAGTCTCTGAAGAGGGACACTACAAAGAAATCCCACACTAGCTCAGAACTGAGTATAATAAAGGGTTATTTATTTACGAGTAGACACACACAGATCCCAGTCCTCTGCTCAAACAGAAAATCCAGCAGCTGGAAAAGAGTGGGAGCGGATGTTACGTAGGCATTTATAATATAAGAGACCATGCCCAAGTGCGCAGGTAACTTAAAGGCGACTGTCTGAAGGATTTCCAACAGCAAGTCACAATGTCTGAGAACTAACTTCAAGATACTATGGGACATGTGCAAGAGAGCCACAAAATACTCCTTAGATATCCTTGAGATTTTTCACTGGCTTATCTAAGTATCTAAAATAGTGCTCATCCATTTTAGCCAATTTTTGATTAATGATTGGATATGAATGGACCAGAAGGAAATACAGATTTTCTTTAAAATCTGACTTTTTTTGAGCAACACAGACACAACA
The DNA here is from genome assembly GCA_001685075.1 of Bramus lutescens. Taxonomy (NCBI): domain Eukaryota; kingdom Metazoa; phylum Chordata; class Mammalia; order Rodentia; family Cricetidae; genus Bramus; species Bramus lutescens. The sequence continues at coordinate 154,078 of LOEQ01004451.1, forward strand.
GACGGAGATATTCAGGCCAATTTGTTGCAAGAAAATACTGCTCTTTCCGATCACTTCACTAAGTGAATTTTAGATTTTTTTAATTGATTTTAATGCTTACCCTTTCCAAAACTCAGTCAGAATGTGTGTGTGTGTGTGTGTGTGTATGTGTGTCTCTGTGTGTGCATATGTGGAAGCTAAAGGGCAACACAAGATGTTTCACTTGCTCACTATCTATTTCTATTGTCTTTATTGTGAGATGGTGTTTTACTGAGCCTGGAACTCAGCAATCAGATAAACTATATGACTGGCCAGCAAGCACCAACATTCCCCCATCTTCACCTCCCCAGTGCCAGGATCATAGGCAAGGACTGCTATACTTTTCCTTTTGCATGAATATTTGGAATCTGAGCTCAGATTCTCATTCTTTCATGGCAGGAAGTGTGCCAACTGAATCTTTCCCTTTGAAACTCCCCCCATTAGACATGTAGTTGCCATTGTACTTACACTAAGAAGAGAGATCTTGGGTCTAGAAAGATGGCTAAGCAGTTAGAAGGGAATATTACTCTTGCAGAAGACCCAAGTTTGGTTCCAAGAACCAAAGACAGGCAGGTCACAGCTTCCTCTAATTCTAGCTGCAGAGGTACTCAATATCTCTGGCCTATTTTGGGCACCATATTCATATGCACAAAACTTCCTCCATGGTTTTTTCCAGTCTGATTCTACAACTCTGTAATTCCAACATCATTCGACATATTTAGCATCTTTGATACATTTCAAATTTTTCCACAAAAGTCCTTATAATTTCAGATTACTTGCCATAGAGAACAAAATGACTTGCTTTTGGATCAAAGAGAAGATGAGACAATGGATGACATAGGGACATGAAAGGCAACATAGAACTAATACCTGGTTTGCCATGCTTGAGGGCTGACCCAAGCTCCAAGTCCTCAAAGAGAGCTTCAAAGATTACAACTTCAAAGCACCTGAATCTTAGTGCTGAGCTCTCTGTCTGGCATCACCCGACAGGTTTTTGAAAGGATCGCTTTCTGTCTGAGTTGTGATAAGACTTCATGAAGATTTATGTGTTTCCTGAGGATTATGATTTGTGTACTTCCTTCATCTTTGCCTTCATTGGTTGCTATATCTCAGCTGTTGTTGTATGTATTTAAAGGATCAAGAGCTATATATTTTCCTGCTATAGACTGCTTGAATACTGTCAAATCTCCGAAGTACATTGTGATCCTGAAAGGTTCCTACCAAGACATAGACAATAGAAGAAGAAAGTTATAGTACGTATGCAGTGTAAGATTATTTCATCAAGTGTCAAGCAAGCACAGTTTAATGTTAAGAATAGCTGGGTGACGGGATTTTATTCTATTCTACTGTAATATATGTAAGTGGCTAAAGTGGAATTAGGAATGAAAAGAAGTAAGGGAATTGAGCAGACATGCTGGACTACGTCTGTCAGGAACAGAAGGGGGAAAAAAAACAAACAGGTGAAGATTGATTTAAAAAAAGAGGAGAAGGATGATCATGAGCAAGGATGTCAGGACCGCGAGGGGTGCGCCCACCCACTGAGACGGTGGGGCTGATCTAATGGGAGCTCACCAAGGCCAGCTGGACTGGGACTGNAAAATGGGAGGAGGTGGAAATTTTTAATAATAATAAAGAAAATGAAAAAAACCTGAATATTAAAACCATTGGCATTATTTCTCGAAGAATTTTATATTCTGTGTATCTCAAGAGTGACATTTCCCCAGATACCTTTGTGATGATCTAAAGTAAATTGTTTAATTGAGCATCTTCGATGATTAAATATTATTGTATATACTATATATGTAAATGGACCATGTAAAATTGTTCCATTGGATAGAATCTAGTTTAATTTAATCATCTCACCACAAACCAATGAGGCTGTTCCTGAAATATGGTGAGTTGGCATTCAGCAAGGTTGCTTCTTTTGAAAAGGTTGTCTTGGGGTGAAGGCTTCAGGGCAGATGGCAATATGGTGTGCTCTCCTGCCCACAACTGTCCCATACTCATAATTTTAGGGTGGATGAGTGTTAAATAAAGGTATTACAAGTTTTTTTCTTGTAAACACACAAAATTATAATCCTTGGGAGAAATGCAAACCAATAGAGTGACAGTATTAGTACTTGTGTGAAACTTTATTATTTACGAAAAGAATTAATACAAAACTGTTTGTTTTAGCTGGAAATCCTTCCTTTGCAATTTCTACTGTGCATCTTCATCACCTGTAAGTGTGACTATGCGAATTTCACTGTGAATCACTGCTCAAAACTCTCTGCCCCTTTGTTTCAAAGCTTTGAATGTCTCAAACACAAAGCAATCTTGAATTCCTTACAAATAGTATATGGAACTCTGAACATAGATAAAGGAAATTAAATTTCTATTTTATTTCTAAGCTTTGTATTTCTGTTGCGCTACGAGGCAATGATATCACAGTTACAGAATGCTTCCACTGTAGGAGAACTGAGACCACAGCAAGCTGTCGAAAGTGATTTATGATCTTCCAATGCTTATGTAATGTCAGGTTTCAGTTTGGGATCACACTATTATAACGTGTCAAACAATTTAAAAAGTACTCTAACAGTTGACTACACCTGTTTTCACTTTGCAGATCCTTTCAAGTTCACGGCACTTTGATGGAAAAGGAAATATTTAACTCATATCTTTTTCTTTCAATATAAGACTGAAATTTTTGTCTTATTGTTATTTTATATGTGACATATTAACATTTGCAGGGTCATAAGTGGTCAAAATTGACAATTTTCATTTATTAGATCATTTGTAAAGGGAGTTTTCAGAGTTTATTTGTATTATTTTCAAGTAAACCCAAATGTGGGAAAACTAAAAACCTTAGTCTAATGAATCAAATCTTTTAACACTTAATTAAAGTATTTTGGGTACACATTTTTAAATTTAACATACAGCTACATGTATATTTAAGCTCCTTTTTTTTGAGATAGAACAGCTCTGTAGCTCAGGTTTTCTGGAACTCATTGTGTAGCCCAGGCTACTCTTGAACTCAAAGCAGTCTTCCTGGCTCAGCCTCCCAATTGCTGAGATTATTGTTCCGAGTCATCACATAGGTACAAGCTTTGCTTCAATTTGTTATTTTTAATGAGAAAGTTAAAGGTATACCACAGTCACAATATCATTTTTATTTGGCATTTTAATTGATATAATTACTTTGTACCTTTAAGCAGAATGTCACATTCTGATATGTTGAAACTACCACATGGACTAATTTTCATTAGAGTTGACTCTCTGTGATATGTTGTTCTTTATTATTTTCATTGTCCCCTGTACGTGAATTGGATAAACTTTAGATTTCATCCATAAGGATTTATGGACCCAAAATTAAAATGTAAAAATAATAAAAAATACTAGTGTTTCTAAGAAAAGACTAGGATTTTTTTTTAGAAGATTAGAATAGTTTGGGTTTGAAGATGCTACTAAGTGGGTAAAATGCTAGCTATACAACCAAGAGGACATGAATTGGGATATCTAGAATGCATGCATAAGCCAGGCATGACCAAGCACACTGCAATGCTACCACTGAAAGGAATAGGCAGGTGGAGCCCAAAGATGTTCTGGGCGGTCAGTTCAGCTGAAACAGTACACAGTTCAGTAAAAACCCTGCCACAAAAAGTAAGATGGAGAACAATAAAGAAAGACACCAGACATGGTCTCCTCCTTCGTTCAATACACACACACACACACAGACAATTTCATAATACACAACTATAACAAGATTTTGTTAGAGAATATTAGTTTCCAAATACTCTGGTTTTGTAAGGCACCTTAAGAAATTATCTTTTGTAATTCATTATGAAATTTATGCAGGATTTAATAGTGTCCAAATAAATTACAAAGTAAATATCAAAATAATTCCCATATAGCCAAGAAAAATAAAACCCGTCATACAAATCAATGGTAAGTGTGCAATTAGGTTTATCAAAGACCTTATTATAATGCAGTTTTCTAAAATTGTGACACAGCATGCTACTTAGGTGAATTTAAAAATAAAGATAATTGACCCAATAAAACCATTAAAAGGAGAAAATAAAAGCATGTTTGAGAATTCTCACTAGGACGAGTATGACATTAAGGCAGATGGAGTAGGCAGACACTCATTAGGGAAGACTTCTGGACTGGTTTTGTGAGCTTTGTCTATTGTTACAGATAATTTTGATTCTGGATGAAATCTGTAGGCACAAGCTGTGGTTGCTTTGCTTCATAAAGACATGTAAAGAATCAAGAGGTAAATGTGTGAAGAAATATTTTTTGGCATTAATGGAAAATAAGGCAGCCTTTAAAACTGTAGTGTATTTCTAGTAATAATTATCCTTATGACCCAAGCAACAGAGTTTGGTGGAAGAACCAAAAACAGTAAATTAAAAGGAATAAGAAAATGCCCACAATCTCAACAATGATAGTCTTCTCACTGTATAGTAGTCAGTAGCAAAGATAATAGTGATATCTGTATTGTGGTTTATTTGAGGATTGAATATCAGCTTACAGAGTCACCAAAAACACTGCCAGGTCAACCAAAAGAACAGGAAGGGTCTCTCAGAACTCTGAAGATGCTCACTAAAACGTTAAACTGCATAATTGCATTGTTTTTACACTGCCTCATTTTTAAAGTCTCTTCAGTGTTGTAATTACTCATTTCTCTTTGAGCCAGCGCCCCAATGGAGTAGCTCCACAGTATATGCATGTGAGCTCATGGAGTATTGATGTAAAACATTTAGCGCCAGCTCTAGATTTTGTTTTTCCTTCTAGCAATTTTGGATTAGAGGTTACATGGGAGACCCTTTCTAAAAGTATAAGGTGGACACAGATTGATAATCTAATACCAAATGGTCGGCCATGAAAATATATGTTTGAGTAGCACAGGGAATGAGCAGGCTTAATTTATGCATTTTGGAAGATGTATGCATGTAAAAGCAGTTAATGAAAGAGAGGCATGGATTTAAAGGGATTGAGGAGAAGTATATGGGAGAGTTTGTAGGGAGGAAGGGGAAGAGTGACATGGTGCAATCATAATGTTTTAAAAAGGCAATAAGGTGGAATATGAAAGAAGACAGAAGACATTGACCTCCAGCCTCCACAGTCATAAACTCTAGGGAGCACCCCACCAACAACCTTCTTTCTACCTTGGTAGATATCATGTGTCTAAAATAGCTTTAATGCTAGGCTTCCCTACCTTGACTCAGGTTTAAATGCTGATTTAACTTTCCATTCAGAATTTCCAATTTTCAATATATTCTCTTGGTGAGTACTATAACATGTGAGAATATACATACACACATATGTACAACATACGTATATACACACACAACACACCACATACACACAATACAACCACATACACAGCACACACATATACACATTCCTGCAGATGTTTCCTATTTCACTAAGCAGCTGATTGGAATGAAATACCAAAATATGTATTTTCTACATACCTGCAAAAATCAAGAAAAGACTAAGTCATCTCCCTGGAATTTAATTGTTTTTTTTTAAATAAATTTTGGTATTGTAAGTCTAGTACGATGAACTGTATGATGTTAGTGCACAATATTGTTTGAAAGTTAGTTGCTGGTTGGAGCTAAGAAGTCGGTGGAGTCAATAAAGTGCCTGCTACAGCAAGCAAGGGGGATTGGGTTTGGCTCTCAAGCATTGACAAGAAGAGCAGGACATGGCAATTCTTTCCTGAAACCCAGTGTTGGGAGTGGGTGTGTAAAGATAAGGAGATCCTAAAGCTCCTGGCTAGACAGCCTAGCTGAACTGGTGAACTTCAAGTTTGGTCAGGGATCCACTGCAAAATATAAGGATGGGAGACGATTGAGGAAAGGCACTGAAGTTGACTTCTGTGGACTGTATTTCCATTTATGTGAAGTTCTTATGGCAATGAAATGTATTTAACATTGCTTGTGCTAAGATTTTGTTGCTTAGTATGAAGCTGCTAAAGACATATGTTTTCACACACATGCTTAACTTTCAGTGATCTTCAGATTATATTGTTATAGAGATAATATACCATCTGAATGAGAAATCAGTCTGCACACTTAGAGATTTATAAAGGAAAAAGTCTTTAAAGGTGCTTGTTCTGGCTAATGTTCAAGGAAGATCTGGTCGGGATAGAAGATTTTACTAACTTAAACATTCCTTAGGCTTATGCTTTAATGTATGTTGGTCCCAGTTACACTTTGAGGAAATCTGGCTATTTGGGAAGATGGGTTATTGACACAGCAAAGATATTGGCAGAATTATTTCTTTTATTATTATTATTATTATTATTAAAAATTTCCATCTCCTCCCAATTCCTTCCCCCTCCCCCCATTACCCCTCCCTCTCCCTTTCCAGTCCAAAGAGCAGTCAGGGTTCC
>LOEQ01004451.1:176575-189437 GCA_001685075.1 Bramus lutescens
CTTCTTCTTCTTCTTCTTCTTCTTCTTCTTCTTCTTCTTCTTCTTTTCTTTTATCAATTAGATGCTATAATTAGAGAAATCACTTAACTTTCTTTGGAGAAGGCTAAGCCTATGCATGAGAGAAGCTTCTACAGATCCTACTAGCAGCTTTTAATCCCAGTCCAAATGACGGGCTCCATGGCCCTCTTGATAACCTTAGCTGAATGTTCTGGTCTTAGTTAGCTTTCCTTGTTCCCTTGACTTGGCAAGAGTCTCCAGAGCAGAAAGATGGCGTTTCATGGACATGCTGTTAAATAGTCTCCATTTCTCAATGTTTGTGTATCTTTCCTTGATTGTGGGTAAGAACTATAAATAGGGGGAATAAACTGGGTATGAGGGAGGCAATGAGCAGTGTCTTCCTTAATGATTATGTTCCTTGTTGGCTTGGAATTAGTCATCTGCTGTGTTGTCAGAGGTCTTGAGAGGTTACTTGGCAAGGAACTATAAACATTCTCCAAGACACAGAAGTGCCCCCTTGGATGACACTCAAGAAACAAGCTGAGACCTCGGACTGAAAAAAAAAATCTGCAACAACTACACACCCACCCACAGAAAGCTGAAGTCTGCCAACATCCTCAATAAGCCTGTAAGAGGACCCCAAGGTCCAGAAGGGAACTCTGTGTCATCAAGCCCCTGATTATAGTCTTTTGAGACACCGAGCTTAGGACACAAATAAGTTGTGCCTGGGATCCTGATGCACTAAACCTGTGAGATAAGAAGTGGATATTTTTAATGTTGCTCAGCATATGTTAATTTCTCATGTGGTAATAAAAAATTACTAGCAGCAAATAAGGAGGAATGGATCAGGAAAGCTTTTAGAAATAAAGCTGTCCAGATTTTGAGAACTGATTATATGTGAAGATGTAAAGAATGAAGAAGTGGGAAGGACAGGATGTAATTCTTGCTTTCCCATTTCTTATGTTCTTACTTCAAGGTCAAGACCTACTTAATTGGGATGCTTATAATAAGTGTGTGTGTGTGTGTGTGTGTGTGTGTGTGTGTGTATGTGTGTGTGTTTGGCCAAGTATATTTAGTTTCTTCCAAAGCAAATATGAATTTTGTCAAACTGGTATGGGTAAATAATCTAGTAAATATCCACTTTCCTTGACTCTCAGTTGTGACACATCTGAGACATATTTTATATTGATTACCATCTTTTCTATCATTTGTGGGATACTGCCTGCTCATGGGGTGATTTGCTAAGTAACAGATGCATTTCTAGCTGCCTTTCTTTCCCATCCTACCACTAACACTGTTTATTGGAGACCGTCTCTCAGATAAATCACTCTTTTCATTCTCTAACTTTAGGATAACTAAGACAAAGGCAGGCAGCTTCAGATTTTAAATCTGAGCAATATAATATTTCTGTATTCTCTTAGGGTAGTGTCAGCCAGTTTGGTAAACTAATCAAAATAATCAAAAAAATAACTGAAATAGGAAACAGAAATATCCACACCCATGTCTTTCCTCCAGCTGTACCCTAGATCCTACCTCCAAATATTTCTCTAAGGTCCTTTTTTTTTTTCTAAATAAGTAACAGAATCAAATTGTGGTCCCCATGTGTGGGGTCATTCACTAAGGCATGGGCATCCTTCCAGTGCTCCCCCCTATCAAAGGGAAACCACTCTTCCTCTATGAGGAGTGATCAATTGCCCTTAGCTCCTCAGCTAGAGATGGGGTTTGGGGATCCTGCACTCCTTCATGTTGAAATTCATAACTGACTTGATTTTATGCAGGTCTGGTACAGATAACCACAGTTCCCATGAGTTCATGTGTCCATCAGCTGTGTCATATGCGGAGGTCAGAATTTCTTAGCATGCCTCCCCATCCTCTGCCTCTTACATCCTTTCCAAGCTCTCTTTCATGATGTTCCCTGAGTCTCGAGACTTCATCCTAAAGTTAGACAATGAAAAGAGTGATTTATCTGAGAGACGGTCTCCAGTAAACAGAGTGTTAGTGGTAGGATGGGAAAGAAAGGCAGCTAGAAATGCATCTGTTACTTAGCAAATCACCCCATGAGAGGGAAGAGAATGATATAGATTTTCCATTTATAGTTGAGTGAGAAATATAATTTTATGGCTCTTTAAAGGCATATAGAAAAAAAGGAAAACCATTAAAGAGATAGGTCCATGGAGAAAATTATAACTTAGCTGCTGTATGAAGGTTTTATAGACAAACACCATTGAAGCCACATGGTGCAGATAGAGTATAATGTTAGTTGGGAAAATTTTTAGCAATAATTGTCTCCTAAACATGCGTTACTCCAGGGCCTGGAGGATGCATACCTGGTCTAGGTGCACAACAGTAGAAGATTCAGCTGAAAGGGATATTCTCTGCTAAGAGGTAGGCTTATATGGTGGAAACATTACCCAGCGTGAAAATGATCAGGGACACTCAGAGGTACAACTCAAAATTAACTGTGAAAATATCCATCCTTCCTAGTTAATTCCTAAAACCCTTCCTAACAGCAAATAAAATTCAAGGTTTCTCAATTCTTAGCTACAATGTATCAGATACTGACTATTTATTTATTTATTTATTGACAAATTAACCAACACAAAATTTTTCTTCATCCCTCTGGCTACCTTGAAACATGCTCTGCAGATCAGGTTGATTTCCAACTCATACAGATCCTATGCTTCTCCCTGCTAGTGCTGGGATTATAGATGTACACCACCATGTCCAGCTACTTTTTCTCAAACATAAGAATCATTGACCTTAAATGCTATGAAGACATATAGCAAAAATGTATCATAAAAATAATTTGACAATAAAGTGACCACAGAAGAGTTTTGGTGAGTCACTGATGATGGTGTATCAGAAACCAGAGACCTTGAACAAGACTTCTTGCAATGAAAATTTCCAGTAAAGCTGACTGGACAAAAGTGTACATGGTGTGACACACCATGCTCCCAATGCCACTAAGACAAACAAAGAGGTGTTGGAGAGGCAGGAAATATGGAGAAGCGAAAAGATTTTTGTTTGTTTGTTTTCTTGCTTGTTTGTTTTTGGTGTGTGTATTGTTTTGTTTTGGTGTTAATTTTTTCTTAGTTTTCTTTTGGGGAAGATGCTGTAAGGGTGAAGGTTAAAAATGGGCAGACTGGGGAATGAGCAGAATTGAGGTGCATGATAGATACGAAATTCCCAAGGAATAAATAAAAGAAATTATGTTAAGAATAAACCATGTAACAGACCAAAGCAAGAATTCTGAAGCTCTATCACTACTGGAATTTTGAATCAAATAATTGTTATTCTTTCTTTCCCCCCTCTCATTCTCACTCTCTCTTTTAGATTACAGTGTGTGTGTGTGTGTGTGTGTGTGTGTGTGTATACATGAGTATACCATGCTACACATGTAGATGTAAGAGGACAACTTGTGGACGCTGGCTCTCTCCTTCCACTATGTGGATCCAGTGGATGAAACAGTCTTGGTGGCAGGAGCCTTTACTCATTGCAACTTCTTGCCAAGCCCCTCCCAATATGTGAGACTCTGTTTAGTCTAAGGTCTTCAGACTCCTATCCAGAAGATCCCAGCTGGCATTCCCCTACTCTTTCACATCCTCAAGTTTTGACAAGCAAAATGTTCTCCAGATATTTTCAGATGTACTCCAAGAGACAAATCATTTCTTTTTTGCAACACTTGGACTGCTATGTTAAAAATAGAGCATATATTAAGAGGCAAGATGTTTTTGAGAATTTGGTACTAGAAAGTAATTTAACTATTAATGGTGTTAATAAAGTTGACCCTTATATAGAGAAACAAAAGACTGTACTCAATGAGAGGCTAACTGCACATAAACCTGAATACTCAGACTTTGTCAATATTATGTGGCATAGGTATCATGGTATGGATGAGATTTGATATCACCATAAATGTTGAAAATCATTTGCTGTTATGGTGGTATTGGTAGGTAAGATTCTAAGAAGAGCTTAGGTAGCTTTGAGGAATTGGTGTCTTTCCCTAGAGGGAAGTCTATGTTCCCATGGGTTTAACTTTTGTTCCCATGGACTTGAACCAGATTTGTGTGTTTTGTTATGAAGGGAGAGAGGCTCTGTGTTTTATCTCTTATACTCTTGCTTACTTCTTTTCCACCATATGACCCTTAACTAAGAGAATTCTTGCAACATATACTTGGACTTCCCAGCCTCGTGATCACATGACAAAACTAACTTCATCTCCTTATCACCCACCTGTGTCCCTAGCACTCATTTACAGAAACAGAAAATGGGCTAAGAATGATAAAGGCAGAGTTGATGTGAGTGAATAAATTAAAGATCTTCTTAAGGAGGGGTTGTACTGGGTTATCTGTGAGGGCCCATTAGAAGCACAGGTTTCTACTGGAGAAAAATGAGGTGAAAGCAGACAGATTGATAATAGATCAGAAGATGCCTTTGACTATGAAAATGGAGAATAAATTCAGAAAGAATTGAGTGTTGAGAATGTAGTTCTGAAAGATAGAATAGGCAGCAATGGGGATTCCTCTCCAAAGTCTCCAGTACTGCCAGATTCTCTTTTGTTCTGTGATGTTCTGTATTGCCAACCAGATAGACTTAGACTCACCATGGAGGTGGGGGATTATCTTAATTACATTAAATCAAGTGAGAGAACTTGCTCACTATGAATAGCACCATTCCCTTTCTGGGATCCTGAACCATATAGATAGAGAAAGGGAACCAAGCACCTGCATAGTATTCAATATTCCCCATGATCAGATTGCTGATGTGATGTGAACTAAAGCTTCAAACCCTTGCTACCTGGGATTCCCCACCATGATGAAATTTGTACTATGAACCCAAATAACTTCTTTGTGACTTCAGTTGTTTTCCTCAAAGTATTACATCAGCAATAGAAAAATAAACAATAGGAAAAGAAGACACTCTCAGAACTTGAAGCCCACAGAGGAAGGAAAGGCTGACAGTGCTACTCAGAATAAGAACTACATTTCTGAATGGGCACAGCACCATCAGTCATGATCCTGAAAGGGAAATCAAAGGGAAGATTTCTTTCATTTTCCTTTCCTTCCCTTCTGTCATGGTCTCTCATGCTCAAGCTTCTTGTTATATGGGAAAGCAGAGGAGCAGGGAAAGCAATAGGCAGCTGATCTTTGTACAGAGCAACTAAGATTATGTCCACCACAAAACATGTGCCTTAGGTAATAAAACCTAGGTAGGAGAGCAAAATAAATTCAAAGCCAAAAACTAATCAGTGGTAAGATTGTAGAAATAGTAGAATAGAGTTCTGAGAATCTCTTGCCCGTAAGAGAAATTACACTAATAACAGTGATAAACTGATTCTGATCAATGTTTTCATAATCTAGAGAATTAAGCAAGGGCAGGAATAATTTCAGCAACATTTATTGTTGTTGTTTTTCAAGATAGGCTTTCTTTGTTTAATCCTTGCTGTCCTCGAACTCACTTTGTAGACCAGGCTGGCTTTGAACTCTAAGATCTGCCTGTCTTTGCCACTTGAGTGCCAGGATTAAAGGCATGTGCCACCTCCTCCTGGTTCAGAAATACCTTTTGAAAAGTGACTAAATTTTAGAGATGTCCTCGATATTTTAACAGTTATGTATTCAATTCCTCTCAAGTTCTACAATAGCTTTAAAATGCTGTTGGGCAGGATGACTTGATAGATGGTTTTTACAAAGACTGAAGACCCCAGTTTGATCCCAGGAACTCCTCATGGGAGAAGGAGAGAACATACTCCAAAAGTTATTTTCTGATTACCACATTCATGCGGATGTACAAGCATGCTCTCTCACACACTATAATATAATGTAATACAACACAATATAATATAACATAATATAATATAATGTGACAATAGTTTTAAAAGAAACCACTAAGTTTATTATCAAGAAAACCAATGGCCCAGAAGAAATTTGAAGTTCATCTCCTATGTCCCCCCTGTGGTATCTGTATGGAATTTACCATGAATCATGTACCTGCAGTGATTGTCTTCCTTAAGCTGGCCAGAACTTACTGTGAACAGTTTCCTCCCTGGGGTATGTGTTCACATAATCCTTGGTCACTTGTGACATGGCATTGCTGAGGTGGTGTGAACAACTGAGACTAATAAGAATTACAATAAACAACCTAAAATGGAATTTTGGTGAATAAGAAGACATCAAGGATTGTTAAAAGTTTTTCATATACTCTTGAACATCTAAAGGGACACGCATATGTGAAAGGCAATACATATGCTCGTGAGCATCTAAGGAACTGATTTCCCATCTCTTACTGATTTTGGAGTTCGGTGAAAACAGAAGGTAAAGAGCTAAATTGGAATTTTATCTGGCAGACAGATTGTTGAAAGTGTATAAAATTCGTTAACAGCTTTTAGTAAAAAAATGAAAATTTAATGCTTTGAGGTTTTTTGGTTGCCATACACAAGAAGAGGCACATAATTTCCAAAATTATGTCTGCAAAGTCACCACCAAACAGCAGAAGCAACAAGAAACAGCCCTTGCAAAACCTTGAGATATGAGTAGGAACTGTTTTATCATCTTTTGTTATTGGAAGTTTCTAGGTGTTAAGGAAATATCTATCACATAGCATGCAAGACAAAATATTACCCATATCTAAAGAATGGATGTGATAAAAGCAGTAGTAACTACCCCTGAAAACCAGATATTGTAGTGACAATAAAACACTTCATAAGAATTTTTTAATTAAATTTGTTCTTGTAAAATTTCTCACATGGTTACAATGCATACTGACTACTCTCACCCACCCTTTCTCTTTTCTCACCTTGTGTCTAAAAATCTGAAGGGACACATGGGAACAATGTCACACTCAACAGAGAGTATTGGTAGCCAGGGAAAAGTTTAAAACAAAACAAACACCAAAAAGAATTTGGAGAGTTGACCTCCACAACAGCTGAAATAAAATTTTCTTGGAAGATGGAATAGTAGATTGAGATTCGGAAAAATCAGAAAAATTCATGCAAGGTTATATGATAGCATCACACTTGAAGAATACAGAGAAAAATATGTAGCAAGAATGAGTGGAGGCTGTGACCCTCATGGCAGCAGCTGGTGATGGCTGTGCTCCCTCTGAGTGCTACTTCATTCCTCTGCAGACAGTACCTCTCTACCCATCACAGCGTTCTTGGTCTTTGGCTTGTCTCTTTCCTTTTGAATCATGGGTTGGGAGAACTCCACTGCTTCTACGTCTGGGTTGGAGAGACGATCCTGAGGTTCTTCTAAACCCTTCTGACATCTTCAGAACATATTCCATTTTTAAGAATTCTATTTCAAATTGTCTCCATTGGGTAACAATTACACATATTTATTACAGCACACAGATGGAGTCCCTTGTGCTATTTCACTCCAACAAAAATTAATGAAATATATTTATAGCATCTTTCCAATAACTTACACAGTATTGAATGGCAAAAAAACATAAAACTGTTACTATCACACACAGACACACCAACTTTTTCAAAGGGCAGAATAATGATTATTCAGACTGTGGGTATGCATATTCAACACAAAAATGAATATTCCTATACTGAGGAAGCAACTATTTTGAGTAGTCAGGAAAGAGAGAGAGGATGGGACATAGGTGGAGGAGGGGTGTCAATGATCATTTAGAGAACCTTAGGTTGTGGCAGCAAAGAGACTTGCAGAGTGAGAAGAAGATGTAGATGGAACTCTGCATCAGGTCACACTCAAGGAAGAAGGGTGACGACATTTGATTATGCACTGGCCAAATGGTCTTAGAAAGTTATATGCTATTATTCCTAATGGTACACATAAATGTATAAAAGTTCAAGGATAACTTAGTATACTTGAATTAAGATGTCAAATACAAAAACAAAATGTGATTGTGAAATGAAGAAAGGCCCTCAGGGGTGGTGAATAAAGAAGAAATGCAGCCATCAACCTATTTAGAAAGGAGGGATGAATATTTATATTGATTAAGATTCATGTGCTTAGCAAGCTAACCCAAAGAATTTAGGTGTGGGAGAGTGTGGGCTGGGCAAGATTTATTTGATTTGTTAAGTGTGGGAAGAGGATTTGGCAGGGAGAGCCTGAAGGTAGAGCACAGAGAAGTTTTTAAAGAAATTGTTTGGCTTATGGCAGTGTTAACTTGTAAAAATAGACATGATTTAATGGCAGATGTCTCTTCACTTGGAGGATTACCTTTCATTATCTTACCAGTAACTAAAAGGCAGATACACATTCTTATGAGTTGGTTTGATTAAACAAACATATCTCAAGAAAATGATAACAGAAAAGTGGTGTATGTCTTTGGATGTTTTTGAAAGGTTCTGTTTAGGAAACAAAAAGGACCCACTGAATTCTTGTGCCGCTGGTCCATTTGGAGTATGCATGCACGGTTGTAAGAACTGCCTGGAGGTAACTGAGTAGTGAATGGAAATGCTAGGTATCTTATCCTAGAAAGGGGAAATGGACACTTTCAGAGGAAGTAAAGGCCATAAAGAAATGTTTCCTTTAATTTTAGAAACATGGTCTGTAGTATGACGATCTTGCTGGATAGTTATACATTTGGCAGTCAAAAGCTTTCTAAGGATTTCAAGACTCTGATAATCACAGCATTTGGTTAAAACACATCTGTTTCCTATGTCTCCAGGCCTGGGAATCAGAACAATGAGATTTCCAGTGTTTTGTTTGCCTAGGCAGTTGTTGCTGGTGCTAAATTAGGAGGAAGCACGCCTCTGATTGACTTAGGTTTCCAGCTGAGGCAGCAGAGCAGGTGGCAAGGATGCCTGGACAGCTCACAGAAATCAGCAGCTCCCTGCTTGTCTCTGAGCTGGGGCAACTTTATGAAGCAAGCCAAGCATTCCAGGCCCTCTGTGTTACTTTGAAGTACTTGCTTTTCCCAGCCAGTTCCTGATGTGTCTTTGGAGGAACCGGAGTTCTCTAAGTCAGGGTATCTCATGATGGCTGGTGGACAGCTGGGAAGGAGCTATGTGGAAAGTTTCATGCAGTTCAGGACTGCAGTGAAAGTATAGCCCAAAGGCTGATTGGCTTCTCTGGCTCCTTGATGATTGAACTCCTGTGAGAGACAGCAAGGACATGAACCCAGTGTTGTGTAGATAACATCAAGAATATAAGACAGGAAGATGCCTCTCACCACCACCCCCTTCTCTGCCCAGTAACCCAAGAAAAGACCCTGAGTTACTACTAAGTTGTGGTTAACAAAAGCAAACCACAGAAACTGCATGAGTATTCTCATAAGGTTACGAGAACATTTTCTCGGAGTTCTTTCATTTCCTACATTTGAACGAAACGGGGGGGGGAGTCCATGTTTCAACATTTTGTAAATTGGATTTTTGTATGGTTAGATGAATATCAGAGAAAGAAATCTGGGATCCAAAGTTCTTCCTGTGTGCAAATGGGTGGAAGGAATTGTTCTCAAAAGCGTGGAGGTCACTGCAAGGCAGAGGTCTCTGAAATGAGCTCTGGTTTTGGGAAGAATACTGGGATAAGTAAGCATCTCTACTTAGAGTAGAGAGTTTTGTTAGGTTATGGTTGTGTTACGACACTGATCTGTTATTGACTGCAGGATGCTTGGTAAACCAGAAGTCAGGGTATGCTATAACTTGGCTTAAAACCCTTGAACAGCTTCCTACATCACCCCAAGGGATTAGAGAATTGCTGTCAGCCACAGCGCCCCTCATCATCCACCCACTGTGTCCCGCAGCTCCTCTACCCCACCTCTTTCACTGTATGTATTACGGTCCTTTGCACACCGACCTCACTGATCACTGGCCTCCGTGAGCGTCTCATCCAGTTTCCTTTGCTTTTTTCCCTTTCTGAAAACTTCAGGTTTGCTCTCTCATTCCCTTTAGGATTTTCTGATTTGGGTCACATTATAAATACTATTTCTCAAGCACCATTCTAAAGTTGAATGTCTAATTCTAATTTTCTTGTCCCCACTTAAAGTACTCTGTTTTATAAACACTCTGTGTACTACTGTTCCTTGTATATTGCATTTCTCCCCTTTAGAAATATAATTTTCACCTTAGAAGTTATTACATGCAATCTTTTTTGTTCTCTGCTTTCATTTGGGAAACAAGAATGGTGTAGACTATAGAGTCATCAAATCAAATATTTGTGGTGCTGGAGAAATGATGGCTCATTATTAAAGTGCTTTTCTTACAGAATACACACGTTCAGTTCTCAGCATCCACATGTTGACGACTGTCCTTAATTCCAGTTCCAGGACATTTAGTGCTCTCATCTGGCTTCTGAGGACACCAGATAGGCGCACAGTACACACACACATACATGCGGGCCCAAACCTAGAAATATAACATATTACAAGAATTTGTAAACCATAGTTGACATTCATAGAATGATTCTTAAATGCCAGGTGCTCTGTTATCAACTTTACAAATATGTTTTTTCTTCTCAATGTGGCTCCTGTTCATTTCACTGAGTTTGAATAATTTCAGGGTTATGATACTATACAGCTGGACATTATGATTTAAAATTTTGATAGTCCTGATCTTCCTATATCAAGCCTTGATCACTTTCATTATCCTAACTATTAGAATCACTTACCTCCTTGAAACATATATCTTATTACAATTTGGACAGGAACATTAAATATTCTCCTAAGATTGATTTTTCATATGATTTCCATAATTTTGTACCAGGTAATTGATTTAGGGTGTTAATAGTTGCAGATGTTAATTTAGTGCCTGCTTAAACACAAGAATACCTAAATAAATTGAAACCCTCAATAATACTGCAGATAATATAAAATCAATGAAATTCAAGCCAACAGGTAGTCAGAAAATAATCCATCTGAAGAGTAACTATGTACAACTCCGAATTTGATTTTTGCCATTGACTTTAGGAACTTTTTGTGGAAATCAATTTTTTTTTGTCAAGCAATAAACAATGCTTATATATTTGAAGGGTAAAGAAGCGCACTTTTTAAAATAATGTCACCTGCACCCATGTAACTTGGAGGAGGACCCTTGGAGATTTTATACATCCCCTCTGACAACAGAGGAAGTCTCCATTGCTACTTATAAATGTTAACTGTATTTATCTTGCAGTCAGATATGTATAAAATTATAAACTTTTATGTCTCAGCAAAATATATGTGTTCCTTAGACTATATTTTCCAGCATCTGTTAATTTTGTCTTTGCAGAGGTCAAAGGAAGCTTTGTTAATTATTAATTATTAGCTTTTCTACACTAGTATAATAGATTATAAGCATTTCTGATTTGTTTGAGTGAATATAAATTGAATAAAATAAAACTCTAAAAATTTTGTTTTACTATGACCTTCTTGGGTTGAGTCCTGTAACCTTGATTAAGGGCGGCATGGGAATGTTGAGAAGACAGACACACAGACACGGACTAAAATGCTGTACTCAGGTCCAGGGGAACTGATTGTGATGAAGTGGTATCTATTATTATCACCAACAGCATGGAACCTGACACAGTCTATTAGGTATGACACAGGAGATATTGGCTAGTCTCTGTAGGAAGTCTCTCCAGAGAACCAGTCTCAGGCTGCAAATATCTAGGAGGAGAAGGAAGCCACAGTTGCTAGAGTTTGAACACATTGATCAAGAGGCCATAATCACTCAAACTCCAACCTGGAGGAAAGTTTGGCCCTCTTCCTGAGCTTTATCGATATGGGTGATGACTTTGTCAATTTCCCATGGGCTTTGGAGACCTTGGCATGGCAATGCTTATGCTAACAAAACTCACTCAGGATTTTACTCACACAGTATAGACAGAGGTTTCTGTCCCACTGAGTCCCACAGCCGTTCATTCCTAAAGAAACACACAGAGGCCTACATTAATTATAAACTGGTTGGCCTATAAACTCAGGCTTCTTATTAGCTAACTCTTTATTATTACATTTTAAAATTGTTTTTATTGAGCTATATTTCTTTTTCTGTTCCATTCCCTTCCTCTCCTTTCTCCTCCATTCTCTCTCCCGTGGTTCCCGTGCTCCCAATTTACTCAGGAGATCTTGTCTTTTTCTACTTCCCATGCAGATTAGATTCATGCATGACTCTCCGAGGGTCCTCTTTGTTGTCTAGGTTCTCTGGGATTGTTAATTGTAGGCTGCTTCCCCCCCCCTTATCTCTAAAAGCCACTTATGAGTGAGTACATATATATTTGTCTTTCTGGGTCTGGGTTACCTCACTCAATGCGATGATTTCTAGATCCATCCATTTGCCCACAAATTTTAAGATTTTTTTTCTGCTGTGTAGTTCTCTACTGTGTAAATGTACCACATGTTCCTTATCCATTCTTTGGTCAAGGGGCATTTAGGTGCTTCAAGGTCTGGCTATGACAAACAATGCTTCTATGAATATAGTTGAGCACATGTCCTTATGGTATGATTGAGCATCCTTTGGATATATACCCAAATGTGGTATTGCTGGGTCTTTAGGTAGGTTGTTTCCTAATTTTCTGAGACATCACCATACTGTAATACAAAGCATTTGTACCAGTTTTCACTCCCATCAGCAATGCAGGAGTGTTCTCTTTATCCCACATCCTTTCCAGCATAAGTTGACATCATTGTCTTTGATCTTGGCCATTCTTACAGGTGTAAGATGGAATCTCAGGAGTTGTTTTGATTTGCAGTTCTCTGATGACTAAGGATATTGAGCATTTCCTTAAGTGTCTTTCAGCCATTTTAGTTTTCTCTGTTGAGAATTCTCTGTTTAGGTCTGTACCAATTTTTATTGGATTATTTGTTCTTTTGATGACCAATTTCTTGAGCTCTTTGTATATTTTGGAAATCAGACCTCTGCCTGAGCTGGTGAATATCTTTTCCCA
The DNA here is from genome assembly GCA_001685075.1 of Bramus lutescens. NCBI lineage: Eukaryota > Metazoa > Chordata > Mammalia > Rodentia > Cricetidae > Bramus > Bramus lutescens. Next base: position 189,403 of record LOEQ01004451.1, read on the forward strand.
TTCTGTAGGCTGCTGTTTTGTCTTGTTGACTGTGT
>LOEQ01004451.1:203617-223243 GCA_001685075.1 Bramus lutescens
AGAAAACTTAAGGCATGTTCCCAGACCAAGGGCCCCAAAGAGGGGCCGCAGTTTCACTATGTGCTGTAGATCACACATGGATGGTTTAACTTGTAAGCCCTAGCTTTGTTGGTCAAGCATTAAATATGTGGAATTGAAATATATAGTATTTGCCCTTCCCTTGTTTATTGTAACACTGCTGAGGTTAGGGGGCAGGTATCAAAAGTGTTCAGCATAGAGCCCACATCTTGTCATTCTCAGATTTGGGTATTGGCAAAGGTACTAAGTACATATGCCAATTAGGAGATGAAAATCCAGGCGTTATTCAGAGAATAAATATTTCAACACACCATCTCAAGCTATAATTAAAGGCATGAAGCTTTGTTACTGGGAGAACAAAAAAACAGAGAGGCAAACAGCTGTTTTTGGAATTGTTTTTATCTTCAATGCAATCTGACTACTTACTGTTCAGCGGCCTAAATAAAATACCATAAATTGAAAAAAAATAAGGTTTAAACTCCTCTATTTTTTATAAATATTATATTTTTCTCCTAAATTGTGTTAGGACATTTTATATTCCTGATTGCTTTAATTAGGTACTTGGTTATCTATATTATGCACACATGCACAAACACACAGAGTTACATACAGGCACAGACCTCCCGCTATGTAATGGATGAATTCAGTTTTACTTAGAAACTTAAGGTTCTGCTTCATTCTTCATCTACTGCATGAGTCTGGTAGCAAACAGATGGCAGGAGAATAAACGGTCACCGTGGCCACACTCTGACGATGGACATTATCACAGAAGTGTATCAGTGCAGTACTTGAGTCCTCTCACACTCTAAATCTGCGCTAAGAATACTCATCCTTCTTCTGATTTTAGATTTCCAGCAATAGCAGTAACTGGAATTTTAAAAATAATATTAAATAGTGACTATAAATTGTATCATAACTTTAAAATATCATCTAAAGTTATCAAACCCCCAGTTCAATATTCATAAACCTTGGAATCTGGTAGATCTGGTCATCCTGCCACCTGTGGGTAATAATGGTTGTCAAATGTGCTGGTGAAAGAAAAAGGCATTCAAAATCTTTTGTGTGTGTGACTGAGAATAATACTCAGGTAAAACTCGATTAATTCTCACAGACATGTGTATTCCTGGGGATGTCTGTCATGGACAAACATGAATTTAATTTTCACTGAATGATTTGAGCTGACACAAGCTTTCCGTACATGGTCCTTTCCACATGTCGTGAAGTAATAGCTGCCATTAGTTCTCACTCCATCACTCCTGAGTCTCTCAGAACTTGCTATGAAATGACAAGTGAGAAATACAGGAGCTTAATCATTTTTGTATTGAACATGTTTTTTATAGAAAATGGTTTTGAAGAATGAGTTATTATACTGCATGCCAGTTATAGAACGGAAGCATTACTTTCCATTATCAAATGGCAGAATGCCTTGCATTGTGTCCTATGATAAAAATTTGTATCCATGTTTCTCTTCAATATGTATATATGAATTTAATGGTTTGAAATTAGAAATTATAGTTCTGCCATTTATTGTTTTTTCTTTTCTATTTGTTTAAAACATTATTTAAAAATTGTAGTACATATATGTAAAGATTTAAACTGTTGTAGAAAATATTTGAATCCAAAAAAAAAAGAGGAAAGAGGATCTAGAGATGTGGCTCACTCACTAAGAATGAATACTTTTCATTCAGAGGACCCGAGTTCAATTTCCAGAAACCACATTGAGTGGTGCTGGAAATACTTAAATACGCATACCCACATGCACGTAATTAAAAATAATAACAATGAATCTTTCTGAAAATAAAGAGTAACAAAAATACAGATTTTGTGAGGCAAACTCAATAAATCATTCAGGTACTATGGAGCTTTAGTCTTTTTATGTAGAAATTCAGAGTAGTTTTGTATAATCCTAGAATTACTGTTAGTATCAAAAAGGCGAATCATAATTATTTATGCTGCATAGTACTCAAAATAGATAGCAATAATTGACCTTCACTGTCAATTTGATGGGCTTTAGATTGATTCACCATAGGCCAATAGTTCTTGTTAGGCCTAGGATGATATTTTAATCTGTAAAAAAGACTCACCCTGAATGTGGTTGGTAGTCTCTATGGGCTGTGGTCCTGGGCAGAGTAATAATAAGAAATTTAGCTGAACACTCTCTTTACTTCCTGACTGCGGATGTAAAATGACCAGTTACGTCATAGTTTGGCTGCTACAGATAGAGCCACTCTTACTCCTGCGCCTTCCCTGATGGGATGGACTGCATCATCACTGCTTGAAGCACAAAGCAAGATACGTCGGTCAGGTACTTTATCAACGTAACAAAAAACTGAACTGATGCATATGTTGAATCTACATTTGGCATATTTTCAGGATTATGATAAGAATACGAGAGAAAATATATACATAATGATACAATGACATAATTGTTTTATTTATAATATAAACATCTGTTTTATTCTTCACAATGGATGGTAAATATCTGTTTTAATTTATTTGTATTTAAATTCCTGAATTTCTTAATTTTCTATGTTTATTGGTGTTTGAACATATGTATGTCTGTGTACCTATGTATATAATAGTTCTCAAAGAGCCCAGAAGAGGGTGTTGGATCCCTTTGAACTGGAATTACAGATTGTGAGCCATCATGTGCGTAGTGGAAATCAGGCCCATGTCTTCTGGAAAGGCAAGCATTGCTCTTAACCACTGAGCCATTTCTCTAGCCCCTACTTTCCCTTTTGATTGTAAGCTCCTGGCATCAGAAAGAGTAAATGTTCTTTACTGATTTTTTTAAATTAATAAATTTTCTCATCTTGTCTTTGAGTATAAAGAACAACATTTGGAAACTTCAGAGGAAACATCTTGTGTGTAAGTTTCTTCCTTCTCATTCTGTGCCATCAACATCAACCAATCACCCAGTAGGGAGGACAGAAACTCCCAGACAGGAAAATCTTATGGGTAGATATGATGTTTTCTCCAGATCCTGTCAGAAAATCTACTATTCAGAAATGGCCTACGCCAGCATGGAGTCAGTGCAATACAGGAAAATATTAGCAGTCTATCTTTCAGAAAAGGCTCAGTGATAAATTCTTCCTGTCTCCATTCAACATTTTATTTTTCTAGATGTGGAAGAAATCTGAGCAGAATTAGGAAAATATGAGACAAAGCAGCACCTGGAATGAAGGGTGTTGTGTTGGTCCACGGATGGTCATAGTAAGTGATGAAGGATGCCAAAGCAGGGTGTGGGGACAACAGCCTCGCTGGTTTCTAATAGAAGAATGTGGTTCATTTGAATTCCAAGTATGAAATGAATAATTTAAATCCGAATATGACTTGCAAGCTTAATGTGAGGTTATGGTTTTCTTTTTGAGATAATAAATTACAACATAATTCCTTCTGTTTTCTTTCTTCAAACCCTCCTATATACCCCTTCCTATTCACCTTCAAATTTATGACATCTTTTTTCACTAATTTTTATTGCATGCATATATGTACACACACATGCACATATATTACTACATATCACATGTTCAGTCCATATAATGTTACATTTGTATGTGTTTTCAGGGTTGACTGTTTGGCACTGGACAACCAACTGGTATACTCTTTCCTTGGGATGATCACCTCTCCTGTTACCGACTTTCCTCAGTTGCCTATAGTTCTTTGTGTAGAGTTAAGGCCTTGTGCTCTTTTTAAATCTCTATTCAGTTTGTCATATCTATTGGTATCTTCCTAGCTCAGCTCACGTTCGGCCTGTTAGATTGGTGAAAATTCACAGATGTAGTTTTGAAGGTTGCTAGAAGGCACAACTTCACAGCATACTCCCTGATACCCTGACTCTTACAAACTTTCCACTCCCAAAATATTCCCTGAGCCGTAGACGTGCAAGTGTTCTATATATATAGTCACTAAAACAACTAAAACATGGGGAAAATATTTTAATTAAAACATATAAACTTGAAAAATTAGAGAAAGATGTCAATAGTTGTCATTAAAAGTAGGAGACGGCCAAGGGAGTGACTGCCATTCCCCACAAATCATGGGGAAAAAAATCTAGGAATTCTGAATGTCCCTCAGTATGTGGGACATGCACCTTCTTTATACAATTTAGATGCTTATGAAAATGAATTCAGAAGATTTTTTGGATTAAGGGAAAGACAAACTAAATATATTTCCCTCTAGAAACCCTACTTTAAATTGATTTTCCAGTTGAGAACTCTGCCTCAAGTAATTGCTGAGAACTTAATCTATCTTCCTTTTGGAAAGCTGGCAAGAAAGGTCTATATATAGTGTGACTAGGAAGGATAAAACAGCGTATTTATGAGACAGGTCTTGAAACCTGTTAGCCATCTACACTGTCATGTGTAATTAAAGTAATAATTAAAGCAGTTTGTCTCTACTCATTAGGAAGATTCATCTAACATGTGTGTAGCTCATATTAGCAGTGAACATCTTTGATTTTGACACTTTTCCATAGATTAGACATAATTTTCAGATTTAATCTGTGCATCAGTGTTTCAAAATGTTACAAAAATTAGTTTCCAGTGTTGCAGTGGCGAGACATTAAAAGAGTAAAACGGAATTTGGGCCTCCTTTGAACAGTAGAGGACACTAATTCCCTGAGGTCCAAGCTACTCATGACTATCCTCTGTTTAATTCCTCTAAGCATTTGAATTATAGTTTAGAAAGGAGATGACTCTGTGCTTGGTGCAGATCTTTAAAAATGCTGTAATATTTTTAATTAATAAATAATAATTATAATTATATATGTATATACATATATGTATATATGCATATATATCAGACTGGTATGTTAATGCTTCACAGAATGAATAAATCAGATGCTTAGCTGTCACATTAAACAATGATCATTTCTTTGTAGTTAGACTATTGAAAAACTCTTAATTATTTTACAATTTAGAGGTATTTATTTGTATTATATTATGCAATAGAGCACCCAAACTTATCTTTTCTAACTGTAGCTTTGTATATAAGGCTGTGTTGTGCATTTTTGTGCTCTGTCTCCCAGCCCTACTAAACTCTAGAAAATAGCCACAATTTGTGTAAGTTTTACCTTCTGAGCTATCACAGATAAAGGTTGTCTTTAGCACTTGTTTGACTTATTTGACATAATGTTTTCTAGGCTCATTCCTATTTTGAAAGTTAAAGAACTTCTTGGCTTTTATATTTTATGTGAATGGTGTTCCACTGTGTTTATATAATATATTTTAAAGTCCATTCCTATATAGATAGAATCATTTCTATGACTTGCCTACTGTTAATTGCATCATAATGAATATAGAAGGTTGGCCATATCTTTTGGATGTACTGTTTTTAATTCCTCTGTATATGTGTTCCATAGTCAGATTGCTAGACCATGTAGCAATTGTATTTTTGGATTTTTATAGAATTCTTGTGCTATTGTCTTCAGAGTGAAAGTTAAAAACTATTGATCTATTGATGAGGATGCAGGGAAAAAGGAAGGTCTATGTGCAAGGATTTTATGGATCACTTTGCTGATGCAAGTGTTTGACTATTTTTCCTGACTTCTCTGGACCACTAAGCCTCAGGAAATGGCTGGGATACTCAAGAGTTATACATAGACTTAACAAAAATGATCCTTAGAGGGGATCAAAAAATTCAGAAAACACAGAAGAAACAGGGTTTTTGAGATAAAGGAGAATGCATGATGAATAAATGTTCTTTATGCTGAGAATATTTGAGGAGTTTAAATCAGAGGGACATTAGATTGTAAGTTACTTTTTGGCTGCATTAATGATTAATACTCTCCATTTGTTACTGTATCTTGTATAAACATCACATTGCCACAACTTTAGGGTATGCATTGGAAAAGAACTCTCAAAGGAAAAACAAACCAAAGAGGACCAGTTGAGAATGTTAATAGACAAAGAGACTGGACACAATGAAGAAAATTGCTCTGGTTTCCTCTGCTTCAGATTAGGATAAAAATGGGGTCACTATATTTATTCTTTTGAATGAAAGACTCAGATCTTGTACTTTAAATAAAATATGACCATCAGAAAATGGGAGGGGAGAGTACATTCAATAGCCTGACAAAGGAGTTAGAGAGTTAAATAATTCTATCATAATCCTAACAGGTTGGAAGAGGGGGCGTCTAGCTTCAAAGAGTTAAGCACCAAAATCAATGGTGAATAGTTTCTCAGAAATGATTTCTTTTTTGCTGAGATTTTGAATGCTAGCAATGAGAGTTATGAATTGCTGAACACTAACGAACATACTGTAACAAAGCATGTTTCTTTCTAATGGAAAGTTAGCCTTCAAAATAGAGATTAACAAAAATAACATTTATTAAAATTATGTTGTATATAAACAAAAGTCTTTATTATCCCTTCCATAGCAAGGGGCTATGACAGATTTAGTTTCTCCAGGCATTCAATCTGTAGCCTTGGAGTCTGGTGGTTTTCCCTTTCCATTTTCTCCTACCCAAAATTCAAGCAGCCAAGAGAAGCTATATGAGAAATATACAAACACCACATCACTGTTCTACCAGATGGGTGCCACTGAGGATACTGTGGTAGCATGGAATTTGTGGCACTCTTTACTTTATTTGAATTTATTGTGCTTCTGTGGTCAGACACAAGGTCTTAGGCTTGATTAGCAAGCACTGTACCCCTGAGCTTTACCATGGGGTGATATTACTTTAAAGGTATTTGAACTGCTGATTTTTCTCTTTTCAATATTGTTATCTCTTGATATTTTTACATGTTACTTAATAAATATGGTATATTTGAGAATCCTCTTGTTTGGGTTATCTGTGAAGTCTTTCCAAGGTGGAAGAAATCTCTGCCTTTAAATATGGACTAGCTCACATCTGTATTCCTTAATGAATATGAGGAATGGGCTAATATGTATCTAATAGCTTGATGAAATGCATATGGCTTTAATTTCCTTTCCATGCTTTCTTAGAGGAGGCTGAGTCCATCTAAAGAGATTAATGATGCTAGGCACTGCCTCTATGTTATTATACTTCTCTCCCTAGTTGGTCAGGTACTAGAAGTTCTTGCTTTCAAAATCACACTTGGCAGATGTTTTCCCACACTTCTGAACAATATTGAATATAAGATGGGGAAAGATACATAGCTGGCAAAGTTTTCTGACTTAAATTGAATTGACATGATTCTGAGACCTCCAGAATCCCTTTATTTTCCCTTTTCACAAAGACTTAGATTTCTCTTCTCATAGTTCACATGTATTTCTTCTCTTCAGTCTTATTAATATTAAGTAAATCATACAAAATGTGGGATTCAACTAAAACATCATTGCTTTCTCTAAGATACTGAAACAAAACTTTATCTGTAAAGAATTTGTAAATGCTTTTATTGAACACATCTGCTTTGTGTTTATTGACAGCTTCTAAGGTGCAGTTAGGGACAGGATCCATCCATCATTGGGTTCTCTCAGCTTTGCCAAGCTAGATAATACACATTAATGCGCTTATATTTCTGTAAAACTCTTCAACCAGCAGCACAACACGAGAAAGCCTTTTGCCATATTGGATTTTACTGCTGCTGGTCCAACAAAGATTAAATAAAATTGTAAATATATGTCCAAAAATCATTTCTGCTGAAAGAAAAGCTTGCTATAGAACCAATCTAAAATAAATTTAGCATGTGAAAGCATTTTATTCCCAAGAGTACATCAAATTTAGAGTGGGCACATATTGTGACTAAACACAGCATGAAATCTGAATAAGCAGATGATTTGTGTTTGTTACAGCAGTAGATGCCAACAGTTCTGAGAAATCCATGAATCCTACACTGTTAAGAATTGAATGTGTGATCCCAGGAAGCAACTTAATGACCTGACCAGTTTGCCTCCTCTCATTAGAAGGTTCAGGTGATGTACACACACCAGGGTAGCTTAGTGAATACCTTTGCCACCTGTTCTCTGAGTACTTACAATCCTTTATCTCTGTAAGAATGTCTTCGCAAGGCTTATGTTTGCATTTTCTGACCAGAAGGCATCAAGTATGGATTCCATTGAATATTATTTTGGTTATCTCTAGATAAAGGAATTTAGAAAACATAGTATATAAAGCATGGTACAGATGGAGCCATTTGAGTTAAAAGGAAGCCACATTGAAACAATGTATTTTCTTCACACTTTCTTCAAAATAGGCAATTTCCTTGTCAACATAGAAAGTGCAAAATGGCAATTATCTTTTCTCAGACTCTTCAACATCTATATTGTCATGTGTAATGATAGTAGCAAAGTCTGTGCTTTGAAGATTTCATTCTTGAGTACTCACTGGAATTTACTCCAAATTTCAGAATATTGCCTTTATTACAACCTGTACCTTTACATTTTATGGTTGAATTCTGCCACTAATTATTGCTGCTATCTTATTTAATTAAAAGATAAAAATACTAAAAATCTGTAATTTCCTGAGGCAATAGATTATGTAAGTAATCATCAGAATATATTTGAAAATTTCTTAAATTTCTGCTTTCATTCAGATCTGAGTATCTTAGTTGCTGCACTGAGCAATTGCAATTGGGGGCTGCTTGTTTGTTCGCAGCCAACCAAACCTGAAATAATCACACAGAAACTATATTATTTATATTAATTATAACACTGCTTGGCCTATTAGCTCAGGCTTCTTATTAACTAACTCTTACGTCTTGAATCAACTCATTTTTATTATTTTGTATTTTACCACATGACTCGTGATTTACTGGTAAGTTTACCGGGGTGTCCATCTCCTTTGGTGGCTGCTTGTGTCTCTCTGACTTCATCTATTCTCTCTCTATATCTCTTTTAGCCTGACTATATTCTGCCCTGATATAGGCTGAAGAAGCTTTTTTTAATTAACCAATGGTAGTAAAACATATACACAGCATATAGAAGGGAATCCTGCATCAAGCAATAGGCAGTTAAGAGCTAGTACTATCCTTGGAGGGCTCAGATTTGACAACTAAGTTTTGATTTGAAGTTTGTTTTGGGGCTATATCATGTAAGGACTTCCCTTTTCTCCTCTTCTCCAACTGTAACATTCATACAGTACACAAATAGACAAGATGCTCCATACATTGTAATGATTTTCTGCCTTTTAAATATAGCTACAGCAGTAAGATGAGAAGAGAAATAAAAGTGCTCATTTGCAAATGATTGATAATATATATGTGTGTATATATATGAGATGAAAATCTTCAGAAGAAAGCTCTTAGAGCTTTTAGCAAAGTGACAAATGGAAAATTAACATACAAAATGCCCATTAACCATACCCTCAACAATAAGTTGAACTCTAATGGCAACCTCCAGGTAGCAGTTATGGCAAAACTATCAAAGAAAAATAAAAAGCTTTGTGATTGGGTTTGAGACCTGTTCTATGGGAGAGAATTCATCCCTGGTACTGTGAATGCCATGGGCAGAAAAAAATATGACTGATAAGATCATAACCCTAGGGGAGAACTTGCTGTCAAACTTACATAAAATCAAACTGCCTTCTAAACATTTATGTTTATAACCATAGACAAATGCTTCCATATTCTCTTTGCAATGAATAGTGGTGAATGTAGACACTCATGGCTGCTCAAGATGTGAAAAGTAAGGGACAGTCAGTGCCTAGCCCTTCCCTTCATCAGGACACTTATACAACCTACCTTATGGTTTAAGATCATGGGAGACTGGCAAAAGAATTTAAGAATGGAAAATGGGCAAAAGAACTATAAGACACTATCTTCTGGACATGATGAAGCTGTAACAATTCTGTGCTTGTGGGAGATGAAGTTGCCTGTGCTGGGTTTTCACAAATTGGGCCTCTTACCAGTAAATCATAAACAGGAGAGGAGCTCGTAGAACTCTTCTTCTGGCTGATCTATCATCAACTGCTTATGGCAGCCTCTTGATTCCACTGGAAACATCCTTACTCACAGTCCCTTGGATGGCTCTTTTTAAAAATCAGTGGATCATGAAACTGAAGTCATGAATACAAGAAGATGACTTGTTGTGAGGAGATGGGAGTCAATGAAGGTGGGAGGGAGACGAGAAGGATGAGTGGCCAGAACATATTATATAAATGTAAACTTATCAAGTAATACATTGAATTAAACAAAATTCTTCCTGTTATTTTAAAGTTGTTCCAGAATTTATCTTCCAACTGAAAAGGTGAGTTTTCTATGGTGACTAAGACATCTATGTTAAAACCATTAAAATGAAAATATTGAGAACAGACATTTCATTGAGTAACAGGAAACGAACAAGATTGTGATTGGGTTTGAAGTTTATATCATTTACAGGGATAAGAAGACTCTGATGAGTAAAAATTGATTGAACTGCAGGTTTTCTTGTCAATTCCTCACATCCATGAGTTATGAAGTCTTATTTTGACAGCAGAAAATGAATTCACTATGTTGTCTTGATTGCTTTCCCACCGTGCTGCCCCCATGGCTTTCATCCAGAGACTGTTGTGGCAGGAGAATGACTGTGGTTGACTGCATGGCGGGTTGTCCAGGCCCCACGAGGGAGAGCAACCTGAGATGAGGAAGGCTAATCAAGAAGGGAATATCTCTTATTACTTCAGTAGTCAAAGGCACAATTTCAGGTGGGGAGCTTTAGCCATAAAGATGTGATAGCTTTGAATTGTTATACCCAACATTAAGGAAACAAGGGTAAGCATTTTTATGATCATTTCCTTGCAAACTAGAGTTTAGGATATAGTTATTCCTCCCTTATGGAGGCCAATGGGAGCACCTATAAGAACTTTTTGGCCCCAAGCCCAGTATGCAATGTAGGACAGAAATATTTTCCAGATCTGGGGCCATTTGGTGGTCACTAAACCAACATTTGAAAATTACCTTGATTTCTACTTGAAAATATCAGGGGAGGTAGTACTTATTTGCCCTGAAGAATGGGCCATTATTCACACCCTCAGACACCTTGTAGAGGGCTTGAGCTCAGCAGGAGCTAGGAATGTCTCTAAAGACAAAAGGCAGATTGATTGTGGTAATGATTTTCATTCAGTGATTTGGGGAGTTTGTTTTGATACATCTGATATCAATTCTGAGTATCTTATACATACAACATAATCAAGTAAATGGAGCTTTTACTGTCCTTGGAAAGCTTTGTAATATAATTACTGTCCTTTTTACCCTCCTGCTGGATAAAGTGAAGAGTCTTGATTTATGACTTTATGATAGGAAATTGATTATTGATATAAGAAAACAAGAAAATGTTGAATCAGGTCATTAATTTTTTTGTGTGTGTGTGTTTTATCCAAGTCTCTTCAGTGAGGGAAATGGGAGAACATCTCTTTTTAGGAATTTAGAGTCCAGTCAATGTGAAGCAATCAGTTAGAAGCTTATAATTTCTGAGTCATCTCATGCTATTCCTACCAGTGTACTATTTTTATTCTTATATATTCTTTACACATTACTTTTAGATTGAAATTAGTTACTTATTGCCAGGAGTAAAAGCTAAAATTTCACATTGTTTCATTGGTATGCTTGTTGTAATTACTCAACTAGTTGAATGTGCATACATGTATGTATTTCTGACTGGCAAGCAGATAGAAAGAGGGGCCATAGACAGATAATGAAGATGGTGAACTTCGAAGATAACTAGCCTTTTCCTCACTCTGTACACTTGAGACAAAATCCTGGTAAGCCTTTTCTCTCACTAATGGGGACCTCTCCTTGTGGTCTCATCTCTCAGTGTGATTTAGTGTGTGTATGTGTGTGTGTGTGTTTTCTCACCTTTAATGATAGGATTTCTTTAGCAGTTGATTCTGACTACTGATGTGTGAGAGTTTCCTCCCTGTTACCTGCCGGAGCTCAATAATTTGGCCGCCTTTTATTTCTCTAGCTTATAGAGAAAATAAAAACCAATCAAGTCCCCTAAATGATAACATTTCTATTTATGCAAATATTCGTATGCAGCTATAATATTTATTTTTAACAAAGTATGAAATTGCAATGGTTAAACTGGGATTTTAATGGAAAGTTTTCGTTTTAGTTTCAAACTCCCAACAATTTTTAGATGGTCTTAAAAGCCAGGTGGCGGTGGTGCTCACCTTTAATCTGAGCACTTGGGAGGCAGAGGCAGGTGGATCTCTGTGAGATCAAGTCAGCCTGGTCTACAAAAGCTGGTTTCAGGACAGCTAGGGCTGTTACACAGAGAAACACTGTCTTAATAAATAAATAAAGAGATATGCCATCAGAGCCATTAGATACATGTTAATGAACAGTAGGTGCAGTGTGGGTAGAGGTGGAAATAGATGTGCTGTAGGCTTTCTTTCGTACAATTAAAAGAAGAGGTATTACCTGGAGCAAAACGGCATAGCATTCAAACATTGCAACATGAGATGCCATGCCCTTAGCGAAAGACACCTTTGAATTTCATGTGAACTGCAACTGGGATGTGGGGGAAAGGGGAGAATCAGAGAGAACTGTTTGGACATTGGTCTGAACTCTTATAGACCTCAGTGCTGATGTTAACTGAGATGCAGAAAGCAAGAAATCAATAACTTAGAGAAAAGAAAAGGATTTTGTTTTGTTACATTAAATTTGAGTGAAATTCCTTAAGTACATGCTAGTCATATAAGTTTGGAGTGTAGTATAGTGTTAAGGAGTTTAGATAAAAATTTTGTAATTATTTATATTTTATTTAAAGCTATAGGAGTAGGTTTGGTCATGTAAATCGAGCAAAGAAGCAAAATATTGTATAACCTATCAGTATACAGTATATTTATAGATAGAAGTCATACATATAAGAATGAACAGTTGACCATTCTCAAATATTGAATATTTATGTTGAAGAAATAGTATAATTAAATTATTAAAACAAGCTGAGAGGGGACAGATAAGGTGATACAAACATAGAAGATATTGAAATTTCTTAGGAGGGAGGGAGGGAGGGAGGGAGGGAGGGAGAGAGAGAGAGAGAGAGAGAGANAGAGAGAGAGAGAGAGAGAGAGAGAGAGAATGGTTTAAAAAACCCTGAGGACATAAAATGCCCTTAACTAATCCACGATTCAGCAGCTGTTATTGCTCAAGATTAGAGTGCTGGTTTGATGGGTCTCTCAGCCTGGCCAGAGGAGTTCTGTGAGCATGGGAGAGAATTAGGCAGACTAAGCATTAACAAGAAACTCAAAAATCAAACAGACAAATTAGGCTCTAAAGGAAGAGGGCTCTTGGTCCAAAGCAGGATCTGTGCATTGTGTGTCAGGCAGCCTAAGGGTTAGGATTGCACAGAGAGGGAAGCTGGTGGGAAAGCAGTCACTAAATAGGGAATCAATCAATGGGTGTGGGAATAATGCGGAAATCCTTGTCTTATTTCCATTTTCTCAATTAATTAAGAGGTGAGATTATCAGCTAAAGGCGAAAACAGTGTTGGGTTTTGAGGAGAAATGTGTGAAGTAGTCTGATTAGGAAGAGAGAAGTCATTCATGATAGCAATGCAGTTAGGGCTGTTAGGCATGTTATCAGAGGTTGCAGTCAGTTTCCAAGGCACGAAGAAGTTGGGGTGTTTCAGAAGACATTTTTGATTATATAAACCCACGAATGTTGTCATACTCTATTGAATGAAGTTGTTCTCATTTAGAGTGTAAGCATATTTTTGTAAACATTCTTCCAAAGAAATAGAAGCTAAATCTATCCTTAAAGCATTTTTTCATTTTCCAATTACCTTTAAGAAAGCAAACCTGATGTCGGTGCCAAAAAGCTAAAGAGCAAGTCTCAAACAATCGAAGAGTGATGATTCTTAACCAGCGGGTAGGAGCTCCAGGTCAATTAGAGAGTGGAGAGTCACTCTGGTGACAACAGGAACCTGTGGTATGAACATGCCGACCACACTCTCTGTGAATGTGAGATAATCTGTGGCGGGAACATCTCATCAGTGTCAGACAGTTCCCAGGAGTGTCTTCACAGGAAATGGGGCTTGACTGGAATGTGGTTTGAGAGGGAGCCAGAGCCTGAGCAAAATTAGAAGATTTCTAACTTTTCCGAGTTAGGAGATTCACAAGGGTCTTGGAATGTCTTTCTCACCAATGCCCAGAATCTTCTTCATTCTCTAGCCCATGGTGTGTGTGTGTGTGTGTGTGTGTGTGTGTTACAAAAATATACATTAATCAAAAATTAAGAAATAGGAAGATGACTCAACTGATAAAGTGTTTAAAACAAAGAAAAAACAAAAAACAGGCTAATGGTATATGCCTATGACGCCAGCTCTGGGAAAGCAGAGATAGGCAGATCCCTGGGGCTTGCTAGACAGCCATTCTATTCTACTTCAGGTTCCAGTGAACAGTTGTGTCTCAAAAAAGCAAGATGGATGACTCCCTAAGACTATGACCAGAGGCTGTTCTCTAGCCTCTACATGTATGCTCATACATTGGCACTCATACAAACAAATATGCACCTGTAGTCATACAAACTTATACAGATGCACATAAAATGATGAAAATTAATAGCATCCTTTTTTAATTTAAAATTTTTATCTATTTTATATTTAAGCTACAGTGCTTGCTCCCTCCCTCCCTTCATCCCAATTTCGTCCCAAACAACCTCCACTTACTCCTCTGAAAGGGGAAAGACTCCCATGGGAAGTCAGCAAGGCCTAGCACATTAAGTTCAGGAAGAACTAAGCCCTTCCCTGCTGCACCAAGATTGGGTAATAGTATTCTTACTGATGAAGTTAGAAAGATTTGAGAATTCATTTGCGCTGACACATTTCAGGAGGAGGCAGAAACAGAATGAGGAGCCAGGTTTTCATATTTTCAAATTGTCTGCTGATTGCCACACCATGAAATAACACCAAGTTAATGCATTAGATTCTGAACCAACTGCGACACTTTTGCTGGATGAGATGCTCAGCTAACTTTTATGTTTAATTGTCACATCTTTTCTGCTTAAAATCTGATTGTGTGTGTGTGTGTGTGTGTGTGTGTGTGTCTAAAAATAAGGATATGGGGTTGAAGAAATAATCTTAAATAGTAAATGATATAAATAAAACCATGTCTGCAAAAGACCCTGCCTTTATATGTATGACAACTGGGTTTCAGAAAAATTAAAACTTGTTCAGGGTGATTTTTCTTGCTAATAGGATTGTAACTAGGATTATGTCTCTTGACAGCTACCTCAATGTGCTTTTTATGTTGTCTGTTAAACTTAACCACAAAGCCACCAAATCTGAGAGCAGAAAAGGACTGTAGAGACTGAGTTCCAAACTTCTCATGTTATAAAAAAGAGGAAATTCAGATTCAGAAAATTCAATTGTTTCAAAATGTTATATAGGAAGTGTTGGTAGAAAATTAGAGTGGGACTGTGCCTGCCTCAGGTTTCAACTGTGGCACCATAAAGGGAAATATACTATAGCAGACTCAGGAGCAGGCATGGCCAGCCCCATGACTGGTGCTCCAGAGAATGGAATAATGCACAGACTTGGACTACAGTGATTGTTCAGTGGTCAGAGTACTTGCTGTCAAAGCGTGAGGAAGAAACTGTGATCCCTGGAACCCATGTCTTTGCCTTCTGCAAATAAGAGCCTGAATGTAGTAAACTTCTCAAAGACAAAGGATCTCTAGTTCAATATGGGTAGGGAGATTAGCCAGATCAGGTAGCTTTGGTTTGATTGAGATAACCTGCCTGAATGAATAAGGTAGAAGAATTATTGAGGATAACTCCTGATTTCAATCTTGGATATTCACAGGCATATGTGCATGCACACACACACGCACACACACACACATCCACATACATGCAAATATGTATATGCACACCTGAAAAAATTTAAAAATTTTCTTTGCCTATTTAGGAACTCGAGACAGTGGAAAATGGAAGAAATTGGTAAGGAGATTTCTTTGTAGTAAGTTCTGCATTGATTTTAACTTTCAGGTGATGTAGGATGTGGGGGTTGAGCAATGTAAATTATTTAACTCAAATGAAGAAGCCCACGGGAGCCTATATCATACACCAATATTTTGGTGATAGAGTTGAGTCCTGCACTGGGATTGCTTGACCTCTCCAGAGTTCACACACAGTGCGCCATTATTTTTGTCAATCCCTTGTTGGCCATGTAGAAGAAAGAAGCTACTTCTTATCACCACCTCAAGGTGCAAACAGACATCAAGACTCAGTGTGATGCCCAAGATTTGGCAAAGAACTGGAGAGCCACCACTCGGAATAGATCTCTGTTCCTCATGCCAGACAAGGGCTTCGTAAAGATCATCTGCAGCACTCAAGAGACACAGGACAAACAAGTGGGCTCTCACTGTCTCTCAGTATTGCACATAGCAGACTAATATTATAAAATTGGAATAAAATTATATTTATTCTATTCTTTTGAGAATGCCATACAGGAATGCTGCATTTATATCATTTCCATTCCACATTCCTCTAACTCCATCCTTGTGTCCCTTAATTCTCTCTCAACTTCATGACCCCTTCTTTTTGAATTATTATTGTTACGCATAAGTATATAATAAATAAAGCCAGCTGAGTACATTAATGGTGTGTGTGTGTGTGTGTGTGTGAGTGTGTGCGTGCATGTGTGTGTGTGCATGTGTATTTATGGATGATACTTTAGGACTGGATAATCCCTAAGAGAATTTGACCCTGCAGAAAATTGATTCTTCTTCTCTTAGCAGTCATCAATTTCCCGAAGCTCTTCATTGATGAGTCCTTGTTATCTAGTCCGCCATCCAATTAGGGATGTCAATCTGTGTCATTGTGCCGCTCTTGTTTAGTGGCCATATTGTTAAGATTTCATGAGTACAGCTCCCTGTCATATATAGAAAACATCTAAGCAGACATTTGGGTACTCTGATCATATAGTCCTTTTTCCCCATTTCTCCATTGTTGCCTGATCCTGAGGTATGGCTGTTTGGTTGCAGATGTATGAGTCGGGGCTAGGTAAGCCACTGTTGTTTTCTGCAAATGGATTAGTTGTAGGTTTATATGATAGCTTCTGACAAGAGCAGAATAATTGTGATGATATTTGTTTAAGAATCTATTCCTACTTTTACAGAGAGAGAGTAAAAAGACTCTGGCTCAATCAATTGGAACACACAACTGCAAGATACCAGTCCCAAGCAAATCTGAGCTGGCAAATACAATTATTAGTACTAAATGCAGTACTGTTATTATTGTTCAGTGGATATTTAGCACATTGAAATCAGACTGTGTTTGTCTTGCCAATACTATAAAATGTAATGCTGTCTACGACTTATCTAGATCAATAATCATGTTGCCTGTCAGAGCTTTTATCAAGAGTTGAGAAGCACACAGCCTTAGGGAGAAAGAATGAAAGTTATTCAGTTTCTAAGAAGACTCATTATGTATGAATGTGTTCTCCAAAAGCTCATGTGTCCAAACTTAGGTCCAAAATTCAGGTGCCAACTATATTTGAAGGTACAGACCTTGGTAACCTAATTAAAAATTGATGACATTAGGACTTTCAAATTAGGCATTGGTGGCTTTGTATGAAAAGAGTGTGCATTCTCTTTCCCCATGTGACACTCACCTCTGTCTAGTATGCAAGATGAAGACTTTTTTCCAGTCGACAGTGTAAAACTCTGTACTTCTTTTCTTAAAGAGAGCCTGAAGCTAAATAAATCTCTATTTTTCAAAATTTTTTTTCTGACATGTGCACAGCTATTGTTATATAGTAATAGAACACAGATGTTTATTTTAAGAGTTATTTATATAGTTTCATCTATGTTCTATGACACCTTCTATGAACTCAAGTACTCAAATAAAGTATATGAGAATGGACAGAATCAATGCACAGAGTTTTATTTTCTATTTGACATAGGGAAAATTGAGGAAATAACCCATGTGATATTGAAAAGCATGTGTATGTGTTTGTGTGTGTATACTCATGTGTGCAGGTGAATGTGATGTGTGATTCCCCTCTGTATGCTGTGAATACGTTTTATTACCATTGGTTAATAAAGAAGCTGTTTCAGCTAATGGCTTAGTAGAAGAAAGCCAAGTGGGAAATCTGAACAAAGATAAAAAGAAAGAGTAGGCAATGTCAAAGAGATGCTATGTAGCTGCAGAAGGAGACAGATGTAGGATGGATCCTTACTGGTAGACCATAGCCTCATGGCAATACATAGATTAATAGAATTGGGTTAACTCAAGATGTAAGAGCTAGCATGGAATATGCCTAAGTTATTGGCCAAATGCTATTTTAATTAGTATAGTTTCTGTGTGATTATTTGGGTCTGGGGAGCCAGGAAATTAATGAGCAGTCTCCATCTACATGAATGCACTGGTATGTACATATGTGGAAGCCAGAGAGGGATATAAGATATCTTCCTCTATTCTTTAAATATCCCTCATTGAATCTGGAGCTTGCTAGTTTTAGGCAAGGGTGGCTCCCAGAAAATTAAATAAACCTACTGTCCCCTTACCACGACTTTTTACAGTGCTGAGGTCACAGGCAAGCTTGGCTATGCCAGAATTTTTATGTGAAGGCTGGAGATCTACACTCTGGATCTCATGCTCACCCCTCAAATGCTCTTACTCACTGAGACATCTCCACAGCTCCACTGAACATGTTTTCTTTTTTTTTAATTTTTTAAAGATCATCTCATTGACTAGATCTCTAACAATGTTTGCGGAATGAATGAATGAATGAATGAATGAATGAATGAATGAAATAACACCCTGATGTTACTGAGGGACACATGGCAGGGAGTTAGCAGCAATATATAGCAGGAACCAATGCAGACACTCAATGACAGCTGGAAGGGAAACCAGTATTGCTATCTAGACGGAAACACCCAAACAATGTGCTCTGTGTTGAACTGAGGACCAGGCTCACCCTGAGTCTCTGAAGTCAACAGTGGGATGAACACTTGGGTCAGCAGAGTTATATTACTTTTATCAGACTTTATCTACAATTTGATACAGTCTGTTCCTGCTTGCAGTCAGTAAAGGAACTCTTTGAGCCGGCCCGCCTGCTTCTAAGGCCACGGAGCTTGCAATAAATCTTGTCCTTTTCACCTTGGAAGGATCAAGAGGGACAGTAGGAGCTCTGTCTTTTCCCTGCCACAAGCGGCTCTAATATATGCTCAGAATCATCATCCCTGACTTGTGTTCACAGAACTGGACTGCAGCACCGGTGGGGCTTCCTCCAGGGTCCATGTAAAGTTACAGCACTTCTGTGATAAGGGAGGCATGGATGTTTGAAAGAAGAGACTTCCAGAACAAGTCAAATGTTGCCAGTTGGGTCTCACACGGAGGGGCAATATGGTCATAGATGCAGGCTTTGTTCTTAGGCTAATGTCAGTATTCTAATAATACAGACACATTACTGTCGTATCACCAGAAGCACATATTAATATCTCATTGATAAAATTGTACAAAAATATGTCAAAATATCATTAAGAAGGGAAATGATGGTATTGTTGGATTTGTGTTGAAATAAGGGAACCTTTTCTTTCCATCAACAATAGGTTATTCAATGCTAGTGTATGGAATATTAAGTCTGTAAAAACAAAAGAGGGTTGATGTAGGAGGGTCATCTGTCTATGTGTTACTTTCATTGGTTAATAAAGAAACTGCCTTGGCTCCTTTGACAGGCCAGCCCTTAGGTGGGTGGAGTAGACAGAACAGAATGCTGGGA
>LOEQ01004451.1:223411-242265 GCA_001685075.1 Bramus lutescens
GTGTTGTTATTTCGGGGTATAAGCTAGCCGTGCGGGAGCCAGGAGGGACAAAAACAGGCCTGCGCTCCCCTTTCACTACAGAGGGTCTAAAACAGTTTCAGTAATTATTATTTCTTGATTTTGGTTGTATTATTCAGAACCCTTTGAGTACATTTTGAAAATAATATATTTTTCTTTGTCCTTTGATTATTTAATCATTCCAAGTATTTACCTACAGTAATAGTGACAATGTCATGTTTTTCACATTACATGACATTTCTCATTTAGCTTTATTAAACTGTATTACACTATCAAGCATGACAGTGATAATGGCTAACCTCAACATCCTTAGCATCCCCTCTGTGTATGTATACATGTACATATGAATATATAAACAGTAATGTCTGAGTAATATCTATATATCTGAGTAAGTCCACCTGACACTGCTGACTGCCTGACCCACAACCAATTGTGGAGATCTAAATGAGCCTACTAGAGAGTCAAAACTACTCCTTTACCTCACAGAACTGTGATTCCCGCCTCCAAAGGTTATCACATTCAATCATATGTTGATTGACTTATTAAGTAGAAACAATTAGTGGCTATACTTGATTATATCATTTATAGAGTTTCTTTTTCTTCTCATTCTTACAATTTCACATGCTGTCTGAAAACCTCTCAAGCTATCTAAAGGCCTACAGTGTAAGAGACTGAAGACAATGAGGGAGACAGCCATAGGCCATTGTTGGGACTCCCCAGAACTTTATGAAAACCCTGTCTCAAAGCCACCATTATTTTCATGAAAACACCAAGAAGAGAGAAAGCGGGAAGAGATTTCTGCTGCCCACCCAGCTTTCAAGTAATAACACTATGGTCCTCTCCTCTAGATGAAGCATCTCAATAAGTCATGTACTCTGTTCAGGTCATGAAACTGCAGGTTGGTGCTTGAGTCTTATAAAATGTTGTGTCCCCTGTGACTTTTATTTAAATCTGCATGTCTTACATACAGCAGTGGCTTCAATAAAACTATGTGGAATTAAGTTGGATTTGTTTAAACCTCTGGTGTTCCTAAGAGAAGACCCAGCTAGAATGGTCTTCCTGTGATAGTCACATCCAAGTTTCATTTATTGCAGTCTTTGGAGCAGTCACCGAGGACTCAGGACTGCCTGAGAAATTTGGTTCAAACTGCTCAAAACCCATTAGTTTCAATAAAAAATTCAACCTACTCGTGGGAAATTCTCTAATTTAAAAACCTAATAAGTGAATACGTTTTTAGATGATCAAAAAAGGGTTAAGTAAACCTGTGGGGGTCCTCATAGGGTCTGGTCTAAAGAAGAAACATCCTATTTTATGCCTATTTTCTTAAGCCATAAATGCATGGATTAAAATTCTTTTGGCGCCAGCTGTGGTCTGAGAATAGATTTCCCTCCAGGCTTCATGATATGAATCAAACATCTTAGACACTAGACAACTTTTCCAGGCTAGTCCATGAGTTCCCCCAAAATGCAGAAATATATTGTAATAATCAATATCTGTTTTCAGAAATTTGTCTACTAGATTCTCCCCTTTGAGACCCGGCTTATATCACTTTTCATCCCGCCCTTTCCACACGTTATCCCCAGCATGGCTTCTGCTTCCTTCTTCTGGGTTTTACACACTTATTTGCCATGTCTGCAATATATGCCTTTCACATGTGCTTCCTGCTAATGGCATTTCCATAATTTAGACTCAGCTCAATCACATCTACTTATATGATGACTTTCCAAATTGTACCTTCTCTGTACATGGAACTTTAGCTAAAATCTTTACTTCTGTATATAGGAGGAGGCTTGGACAAATAGAATTCTGTTGCTTTTATGCAATTTCCTTGCTAGCTATTTATTAGCTGACAATTTCCTAAAAGGCAGAACTCAGCACTCATCTAATGCTTATATGCAGATTAGCAACTGTCATATATTGATTTTCTTTTTTTAATTTTATATTTAACTTTATATATCTCTGTTTTATTTTACTTACCAATTCCAGTACGTTTTTTCCTCCCCTCCTCCCGCTCTCTCTACCCCCCCATCTCCCATCTATTCCTCAGAGAGGGTGAGGCCTCCCATGGGGAGTCAGCAAAGTCTGTTACATCACGTGAAGCAGGACCAAGGCCCTCTGCCCTGTATCTAGGCTCAGCAAAGTATGCCTCCATAGGAAAAAGGCTCCAGTAAGTTCCTTGAAAGAGATAGGAAAATGAATATCATTTTTATACTCTCTTAAATTTTACTTTTTAGAAGAAGTAATTAGAAAATAGTTCTAAATAAACTTGTTCTTCAAGTTTTGTGAATGTCTTTTACTGTCATTTCAGTAAGGTTTTCTACTTAGCGGGCTCACAGTATAAAGGTTGTTCTCATTTGAGCAGACAGCATGTTAATGTGTCAGGAAAAGACGGCTTCCTTTCCAACCAGAAGTTTGTCTTTAAGGTAGTAAGGAAGGATCTGAGCACTTGTTTGGTTTAGTTCTACATTATGTACTTAGATTCTTTACTAATATTTGAAACACAATTAATAGAGACTCCGAGATAGAAATTGGGGTTCAACCTGAAGATCTGAAAATCAAAACAGCCAGCTACTGGCCCTTACCTCGATCTCAGCCTGAAATGGCAACCCTGCCTCCACGAACCTCAGAACGAGACTGATTTTTTTTCTTGATTCCATCCATTTGCCTCCAAGTCATGATGTCATTGTTTTTGTTGTTGTTGTTGTTTTGTTTTCTTCTGCAATAAAGTCTTTATTATCCTGGCAGTGACTACACTGGGTGTTTGAGAACTTAGTGCAGTCCTCAGTCTTTCTCATGTTGAGTTTCTAATCACAAAATCTGCATCTTTGGTTGGCATTACTCACTAAACAAGAGCAGTTACCAGAAGTGGAATTATTGAAGCTAAAAAACAAACAAACAAAAAAAAAACAGGTTAGTACTTTTTAGACACATTTCCAGAACTGTAGATTTTAATGAATTAAGGTTTTTTTTATGATTTTGGTAAGTGGTGTTACCTCCTACATTCAGGTTTTAAGTCCTGAGTAGTACTTCCATCAGCAACAGTTGTGCCACATTCTGGGGGACTGTTACACTAATGCAACAAAATTCTATATTTGAGTAATTGTGAATAACATGTAGGCAATGTGTGTAATTATGTATGCATAAAAAGCTAATGAGTTGGCATAAATAAGACTTTTCCTGCATAGTAAACATTGGAAAATGATTTATTTAAAAAGCATACCAATCCAGGAAGCACTATGCCATATGGCTTGCATCAGAAATTGATTGTTTCACTGTGACCAGATTTAAAATAATTTTCAGTTTATTTTTAATACAATAAGCATAATGCAAGGACAACAATATATTATTACTCTATACTCTTCCAGAGGTTGTAAATGGGAATAGGAAAATATAGATAATATTGTGATTATTTTAGAAAAATATCAAGGAACATATGTCTCTTAATACATGTAACCATGGTTGTTGAATAATATATTTGACTTGAAATGTAATGACAAATTGACAGGAAAGAATGAATATTTCATGAATATGATCCATGTTATGAAAGTTTATTCATTCTCTTATGTTTGCAAATTTTGAGTTATCTCAGAGAATAAAGGATATTACACCAATATTTTATCAGGGAAAGCTGACTCTGACAAAAAGGGAAAACTACTTATATTTAATTATTTACATTTGGAATCATCTGATTCCCTGAACATTTTTCCACCCACCATATTATAATATGTATACATATTACATTATATATATGCAATATATTATTGCTAGAGATGATGAACACACAGGACTTGTCAGTGAAAAACAGGAAGACTAAATTAAAAGAAGACAGGAAACAGTCAGATTTTTAGTTTTTTTTCTTTTTCTCTCAAAGCAGGATAGCTTTCCTGAGTATTTACAGGATCCATGGCTGCTTTCTGAGCATCACCTGCTGCTTTCAAGTTTCTCAACTTGCAGAGATGAAGTAGAAACGAATTTGTCCTTTTTCTTTCTCCCCAAAGGTATTTCTGTCTTCTTGGATGAAAATGATGGAGTATTTTAAGCAGAAAAAAATAGATAACTATTTTATTTTTGTACATAACAGCCTGTACACAGATCTGTTTTTTATTTAAACAAACTTAATCATTTCTATTGTGTCATTTTAAAGAAAAGTGCTTTTGCCACCAAACCTCAGAAGCTCCTTAGTGATTTTTTAATATATACAAAAGGCACTAAGACATTCTGACATATAATGTCATTTTATGGAAAATGAGGGCTATAGCTCTTCCAGCTAGAGCTGTGTTCCTCCCCAGTGGTATTTGTACACTTGCTATAACTCCTCCATGTTTTAGATAATCCATCCAGGCATGCTTTCTCAGAGGGTGCGTTTGCTCATAAGAAGAAAGCTCCTTTAGGATAGTTGACAATTGTTCGTAAACAATCCACCATGTCGGTTACCAGAGAATCCTCTTTAACTCAATGCCATTTAATACTTGTGAATTGATTAGCAGAATATTTATTATTCTTCAGCATCTTCTACAATATATGTTGTGCATTTGCTGTGCAGTTGTGACTTATATGATGAAAACAAATTACTCATTTCTTACTGTTTGGTGAAGATTTATTTTACCCCTACAAATACAAAAATAATAACAAGATACATAAAATACAATATTATTTTAAACAAAAGAGTGAATTTTGATTTATCCCTCTTCTGCATTATTTTCTACTGACTAATTAGCTTCTGTTCTTCCATCAAAGCCAGGATGCTCGACAAACAAACAAAGCCCTCAAACTTAATTGATTTCAATTTCTTCATTCTATGAAATAATGGGTTGGACTTAGAGATCTTTGAAGTTTCTCAATACTAACTTTCTTTGACATTTCTCCCTAAGTCCAGATGTTTAATACATTGGATATTCCTAAAGTGGAGGGACAGATAAATAGTTATATCTCACATGATTCACAGCTAAATTACATTGAAGAACCACTTCTGTGCAGAACTGCAACCATTATGTAGTCCCCTAGTCATATTTGAGAAATGTTTGGTTTTGAATGTTATTTATTTTGAGACAAGGTAGTTGAAAATCTCCATAGAACAAAGTGAGTAGGAGCTAAGTTATAAGACAGTGATTTAAAGTAATTGTAGCTAAAAATTGATACTTTTTTAAAAAAAACTTTAATCTTTGTTTCATTTTAAAGTATGTATAACGACCTTGAACTTAAGATCCTCCAGCCTCAGCTTCCCGAGAGTGCTATGAACACAGACATGTACCACCAAGTCTGTCTGCTTTGTTAGCTTTTGAAAGCCTTTTGTGTTTTCTTCCACTCTTCAGGTAGTCCACTTTAGGTTTTAAGGGACATCTGCTTCCTGTTTTATATAATTCATTATTTTCAAAAGAGGTGGAGTGAGTCAAATCTTGTTTAATTGTAATACTATCACTATAAAACAGAGGAATACAAAATAGTTGAAAGACACTTAAGGAACTATTTAATAGCCTTAGTCATTGGAGAAATGAAATGAAAATTAAATTAAAACAACTCTGAGATTCCATCTTACACCTGTAAGAAGAGGGAAGTTTCAATCTGCAGTCATCACCCAGACACAGAGGATGCAAGATGATACTGCCTTGCTGAAAAAGGTACCAAGCCACTTGGTAAACACAGAAAAGAATTATGGATTAATATAAGTCATAAGAGTTAAGAAGAAGATTGAGATAATAGGCCAATCAGTTTATAATTAATGTAGACCTCTGTGTGTTTATTTGGGACTAAATGGCTGAAATTTGGGCAGGACAGAAACCTTGTTCAATACTCAGTTATGTTCATTTCAGCATTATTTGTCATAGGCAGAACCTGGATACAACCTAAATACCCCTCAACAAAAGAAAAATGGATAAGGAAAATGTAGTATATTTGAACAATGGAGTACTACACAGCAGAGAAAAGCAATGACATCTTGAAATTTGCAGGCAAATGGATGGAGCTAGAAAACAACATATTGAGTGATGTAACCCAGAAAAACAATAATAATATGTACTCACTCATACATAAAGTGTTTTCTAAACATAAAGGAAAGAAAACCAGCCTACAAATCACAATCCCAGAAAACCTAGAAAACCATGAGGATACTAAGGGAGACATACATAGATCTAATCTACATGGGAAGTAGAAAAAGACAAGATCTCTTGAGTAAATTGGGAACATGGGGACCATGGGAGAGAGTTGAAGAGGAGGAGAAAGGCAGGGAGGGGAGCAGATAAAAATGTATAGTTCAATAAAATCAACAGAAAATAAAAATGTCTATGATTCATTCTACACACATTTTTCAGAACAATAAAGCTAATCCTGAGGTCTCTATGAGAGAATGAAGATAATGCATTGTTAACTAGCTTGTAATTTTTTCTTATAAATCCGAATGCAAGGACTCATTATTTCTTCTGCCTAGCTGACAGGTGTATAATGACTTTTGAAATTTTTGGGAGAAGGATGATGGCTACTTCTTTGTCTTGACAAACATCTGTGGCTTCACCTGGATCTGGCGAGATTATCCACGGATGCTTTGTGAACTACTATAATCACCATAGCATTAATGAGCAAGGTACAGGGATGGTCATTGTTTTCGTATAAGAGTGAGTGCTTGTGAAGGCTTCTCAGAGCAAGTGTTGAGACATGAGTAACTTCTTTGACAACAGAACTTTTAAAAATGTATTCTTCATGTCTGACAGATGTTCAAATTCTGCTTTTGCTTTTTAAATTGAAGAAATTGTGGTTAGCATAGATAGCTTATAAAGAACAACTGAGATTTTACAGCTGTAGGCTAAAGAAGTCATGAGAGAGGACACTATGTCTAGTGTACGGAGATGCACAAAGCTTTGTTTGTAGTGTGCCGTGAGGAAGAGTCACAAAATTACTATATTGCAGCTGCTCTTCAGTTTCCCAAAGAGACTCAGTAGAAATGTGATTTGTTCTAACAGTGGACTTCAAGTTGTCTGTCCACACACAGGAATGGTTTTTAGAGTTCCTCATAAGAGTCTGGCAACAGAGCACTGTACCTCCAGCTAGTCAGTGCTTCACTGAAGTTCCGTATCCCCTGTGAGTAAAGAAGAACTCAAATACTTCCGGCTCTGAGACAGTAGCATGGGGACAATGCATTGTGGTTTTTCTTGGATTAGCATATGGACCATGTCTCCTTAGGAGGGTGACTCCACTTTCCTTCTGAGACACCAAGCCCTCCAACTAATATCATGACAAAGCTCTGCCAAATGACATGAGGGCTCAGTGTATTTTTGTGTTAATCATCTTATAAATTATACAGCTGTAGAGTGTTGTTTTTCTTCCTTGAACAAAGTAAAAAAAATTACCCAGGGAGAACAAAAAGGAAGAAATAACCCAGTGTAACAATGATTTTCCCTTGTGTCTTGTGAAACTCGTTTATAGTAAAGAGCTCTTGAATCCAGAGTAACTTGATTTTCTTCTCAGAAGTAGCAAATCTAAAAACAGTATCAAAACTTTGTTTCTCAGGCTTCCTTTCTCCCATTTTTCTTCCCTTTTCTTAGATATTTCATTTTGGAATTTAAAATGAGATCACTGGGATATGTCAAAATTGACAACAATTTTTGTAACTAATAGTTCATAAAGAACAAAGACAGGAAGATTCCTTCCTGAGTCTTATCTTCAAACTGATCCCTGTGATAGAAGTTGATCAACTTAGAGGTTCCAGAAGAGACACAAGCCAATAGTTGACATATTACACCATTAGAACATTCTTAGATGTACTTTCTCTGATGCTCTTTCACAAGTACTTAATTTCAAAAACATATAAGTATAATATTTTTCCCTGAGAGATCTGTTAATAAAATTAATTCTATAGATTTTTATTAGAATTGCTTTATGTTCATCAATATCAAAATAAGGTCAGTGCTTCAAATGTATTTGGAGGCTATTACTAAATTAGTGATAGACAGTAGCAGTCAATGGTGTAATGAAATTGTTTCTATCAATTTTTTTTGCACATTGATTTGTTCATTGGAATGGCTTTGAAGGTAAGTAGAAGGTAGCATCAGTTTAAGAAATTAAGTATCTACTTCACAACTTAACATTTCAAAAGTAAAATTCATTGTAAATATTTTTCTAATAGTATGCAATATCTCACCAGCTAGTTCATATATTACAATATCAATTTCATATCACTATTTTATATCTTGAGTATTTGTTAAATAATAAATGATGTATGTTAGATAAAATTTTATGCTAAAAATCATTGTAAATATGGAAACAAGCTTAAACATCTATGAAAAATAAATTACTTATTTTTAATTAAATCCTATTTATCCAAACTAAAAATACCTGTTTAACAGTTAAAGCATTATTGATAGATTTTTTTCTGTATTTCTCAGTTACCTTTTAAACTAATAATCTTTAAACATCTAATACCATCAAAGCCATAGAAATGCAACAAAAGAGAGTCATGAAAGATGCTTTCTCATTGTTAGCCTATAACCAAATTCTTCCTGTTCATAGAGAAGATAAACATTAACATTTAATGCTGTGATAAATTTTCTCATGGAATCTTTTGAAAAGCTTAGTAAAAATATTAAATTAAGACAGGTAAGTTGGCTCTAATATTTTGAAAGAATTAAGACCCAAGATTGATCCTCATCTCTCGAGTTAAAAAAAATCAAAAACTAAATAAAAAATCCTTGGCTTCTAATTCTGGTCCTGTGAGGCAGATACAACAGACCATGTTTAATA
This sequence comes from Bramus lutescens, assembly GCA_001685075.1. NCBI lineage: Eukaryota > Metazoa > Chordata > Mammalia > Rodentia > Cricetidae > Bramus > Bramus lutescens. The sequence continues at coordinate 232,160 of LOEQ01004451.1, forward strand.
ATTCTGAAAAGTTTTGTTTTTTTTTTTTGGCCTGTTGTGGTGTGGTTTGATATAGAGTGTCAAAGAAAAACTCTTGTGTTAAAGGTTTATGTCCTGCTGGTGCATTCAATCTCTACAAGGTGATTTGGTCATTAGAGCACCAGTGCAATCAATGGGTTAACCCATTGATATGTTCCGAATTCAGTGACATTTTTGGGAGGTAGTGGATGCTAAACAGGTTGATCCTGGAGGGAGGAAATAGGTTACAGGAGACTTGACTTTGAAGGGAGTGTTTTGTTCCTGATCCTTCCTGACTCCCACTACTTGCTGTACTTTGCAAGGTAAGCAGCTTTGCTGCACCTCATGCTCCTGGCCAGGATGTTTAGTCTCATGTTAGGTCCACACCCAGGTGATCCATGTGGCTATGAATTGAAACATTTAAAACAACAAGGCAAGATGAATCTTACTTCCTTGAGCTGTATTTCAAGAAAACATCACAGTGAAGGAACACTAACTGGCAGCCCACTAAAACACTACAGTATGGCTTCTTAGGTCACTCATCCATTCAGTACCTTTCCTGGGAACCATACTATACATGACAAGAACGACTGAGATTTAGATTTATCATTCTGTAACAACCTCAAAAGAGATCTGATATTATTTCAAATGAAGTTGTTAAATAGAAATAAGAAGCAATTGTTTAAGTTTGCTTCTATAAAATTTAATTTATGAAAAATAGAAGGCCTTATATTTTCTTTCTTTTGTTGAACTAAGCCAAGATTTTGGCTTACTGTTATCATGTTGACAAACACCTTAAGGCCCAAGTTTTCTGAGCTCTTCCAGGAAATGAGAACAGGTTGTATACATGACTCCTTTAGTCATGAGATTTTATTTGGCTTGTGAGAAACTTCCTATCAATAATTAACAATCATATGCTTAGGATTCAACCAATTTTAAAATTTAGAATTTTTCATTTTTAATTCTGTCACTTTTTCTGTCTAGTATTTTGTTCAATACTAAGATTATCACATCATTTTTCTATTTAAGTAGCTTTCAATGTAGCCATTTGCAGTGATGGACATTTTGAAATCACTCTTGTTTAACTATGATGAACCAATTTACTTGTAAATTTCACTAGTTACTTTTCTATTGCTGTGAAGAGGCATTTTGACCAAGGGAACTTATAAAAGAAATGTTTATTTTGGGGATCTTCTTTAGAGGGCAGTAGAGTCCATAACCATAATGGTAGGTGCAGGGCAGCAAGAAGTCAGGCATGGGCCTGGAGCAGTTAGGTGAGTGCTTAGATCTAATCCTCAAACATGAGGTAGAAAGACTGCTAACTGGAAATAACATGGGCTTTTGAAACGAGTGACATGCTTCCTAAACTTTTCCAAACAGTTCCACAAACTGAAGAATAAGCATTCAAAAATATGAACCTACTAGGACTAATCTCATTCAAACCGCAACATGTATATGCATGTATACTTTGTATGAATTATTGAGGTGTCTTTCTAAGAATTTTTCCAAGGATTTTTCCTCTTTTCTAATTGGTGCTGCCATTGAGTTTCTTTTAATGTCCTTGTCAGATACAGGAATCATAAATCAAGTTGAGAAGTACTGCTTTATCATAAGGCTTCAAAAATAATATATATGAGACTTGTAGGTTTTTTTTTTAATTCAGTGTCTTGTAGAATAATCCAGACAAGACATCAGGTGTTAGATCTTTTTAAAATAATATTTATTTGTTTGTTTGTTTGTTTATTAAAAATTACCACCTCCTCCCATCCTCCCATTTCCCTCCCACTCCTCCCACTCCCTCTCCCCCTCCCTCTCCAGTCRTAAGAGCAGTCAGGGTTCCCTGCCCTGTGGGAAGTCCAAGGTCCTCCCCCCTCCATCCAGGTCTAGGTAGATGAGCATCCAAACAGACTAGGCTCCCACAAGGCCAGTCCATGCAGCAGAATNCTGGGACTGATGGAGCATGTGATCAAACTGGGCTCTCTGAATGTGGCTGAAAATGTGACTGAGAAGACAAGGACAATGGCACTGAGTTAAATAATATTTTTATTAACTATAATACATTGTTTTATCAAGTATTTGGTCATTTTATCTATGTCACTGAATTTGCTGGCATAAAAATCTTCATAGTAGTTCTTTATATTTTGTTGCTTTAAATTTGTAGTGATGGCAACTTTATATCCTTCATAGTGGCAATTTTCCTTGATTCCTCTATGTAAAATTATTATTTATTTAATTTACCTAAAAACAAATTTTTGATGTGCTAATTTCTGTCTACCTTGTTTTTAGCTTTATTATTTTGAGTCACTTTTTTAATTATCTGTCCCTCACATTTCTTATGTTTAATTTTATCTTCCATTTTTGTTTCTTTTTAATAATCAGTGTCTAAAGGTGAAAGCCTAGGACATTAACATTAAAATATTTTTGTTTTTTTATACAGATTTTATTATTTTTATCATAAACTTAATTTCCTTTCACTATCATTGATAAATTGTTTTGTTTGATCACACATTTCACAATCTAATTGCCATTGTGATTTATTTTTTGATTCTTGGAACACTTAGAAGTATGCTACGTATTTTTCAATATTCAAAATTTAAAAAAATGACTTAATATTACTATTTCTTGTCTTCAGCAATTTTAAAAATATTTTATATATTATAAATAATTCTCTGCAGAATTTGTTTCTATTTTACCCATCACAGATTCTTTCTGGGTCATTATTTATTAAGTCTAGTACCAGAGACCCAGTCAGAGGCACGTCGTCTATGTTAGTGGCTCCTATTGAGCAATTTTTTCCCTTGGGTTTACTCAGTTTGCCTGCACTCACAACTGTATTCCTGTAAGTGGATGTCCAGTAATTTGTCCAGAAGCACTTCTCAGTAAGTGCTTTTCACAATCTACTCTAAGGTCCTCCTCTCATAATAATTTACAAGAGGATCTGTTGAATCTCTTACTTTGATACACACTTCAAAACTGATGTGGGTTTCCCCTCTGTATGCTGTGAATACCATTGGTTAGTAAAGAAACTGCCTTGGGCCTATTACAGTGCAGAGTAGAGCAAGGCAGAAGTTCCAAGCAGATAAAGGTGGAGAGAGTAGGTAAAGTCAAAAAGAAGTCATGTAACTGCCACAGGAGATAGACACCGGATGCTGGATGGACTTTTACCTGTAGGCCACAACCACGTGGCAATACACAGATTAATAGAAATGAGTTCATTTATGATGTTAGAGCTAGCTAGGAATACATTAGAGTCATTGGCCAAGCAGTGTGCAATTAATATAGATTCAGTGTGATTATTTCAGTTCTGGGAAGCAAGGAAACAAACAAGCAGTTACTGACTACACAAGACTGTAAGTATAGAGGATCACATTTTTCTCTCTCCACTTTGTTCCTCTTCCTCTTCTCTTTCTTTGTATACACACGTGCGCGCGCGCACACACACACACACACACACCTCTCATTAATTATTTAATATCATCTAATTTATTGCTCAATGTTTATTGTCTATGGATGTACTGGAAATAACTGTCTCTTAAAATAACCAGCAAAGAAATTAAAGATTCTTTCCCTCAATTGTTTATGCATATTCTAGAGATGGAGTTTGCAGATATTCTTATTCTTGGTAGTATCATATTTTATTGCCGTCCTGACTCTTACTCTAAAACCATCCTAACTTTTTCCTTCAAACCAAATTTAATTTCCATTCTACTATGTACTCAAGCACATTCTCCTCACAAATCCTAGAGAAACTTTGTTAAAGGGCAGCCTAAAATATTGTATTGTTAAGTAGTAACCATATTAAAGTTCTGTCTTGACTTTCTTGTTGAATCCAGGAATCCCCAAGAACTTCATGAACAAATATTTGGAAGCTTTTTTTGAAACTCTAATAATTATTTCTCCTGAGCATTTTAGAACCATATTAAAAAGATACATTGAATTTATTTATCAATAAGAATCATTAATATGTGTTTACTTATAGATGCTAGTTTAAAGAAGTACTCTTTAGTTTTCAGTATTTATCATTTATAATACAGAAGTGAATATGCACATATTCTTCTTTAGTATTGGTCATACCAGTTTAAAATCATTGCTCTTTTCTTGTGGTAAATACCTTTTTTATGTTTATGAACTATTTATTTCCTATAACAGAATAGTTGAAGTAAATATTTTTGCCTAGCCTCTTCTAACTTTGTGTGTTGTTCCAATATAACAGATGATCATCCATAGTTCATAAGACTTTCATGAAGTTGAAGTGAGGAAACATATGTTAAACATCAAGCTCAACATTCAGACCATGGTACCTACTTAATACATATCAGCTTTCTCTCCTGTTCCCTTTATGTTTTTCTCTGAATCATGTGCTGTCTATTAATATTTCTGTCTTCCATATTGGTAGAATAAATGATGCCTAACATAATTCTAATACCCAAAGTCTGTGATGTTTAGGTTAGACAAACTTAACTATTTTCCCAAGCACTTACGACTACAATGACACTTTGCTTTCTATCAAGTCCTTTTGCTTTATTCAGAAGTGTCTGAGGAAAACCCCTTAAGGAAGCTGACTTTTCATAAATTTACAAATTCAATGCTTCATTCTTTTGCTGCCGTTTTCCAACCTGTCAGACACATCTGTTTTGCTTTTGCTTCAGCGGGCTCTCTGCAGGAGCCTACTTTCTGACATGATTATCCAGCAATCTCATTTTTAGCTCCTTGCACTGGCAGCTCCCTCCTGAACTGCTTTAAGATATTTTACAGATCCCTCTCTTAGTGACTCATAAGAGACTACTTGTGGGGGAATGAATTAAATCATCGACTCGAGTGTCATTCTAACCTCTATGTTCAGTCTCTTTTTTAAATGAATAAATTATGTTCTGTGACTCCTATCTAAAGAGAGGCGCAAATGAAACCTCTTTCTGGGGAAGACTCCCAACCAAACTTAGCTATAGACACTCAGCGATAGGGCTACTGGTCTCATATGCATCAGTAAATGCATTATGGCTCTACAGTGTCTTTTAACTAAGATCAGATCATGCCAATTCGGAATCCCTTTGGGCCTAATTCCAAAAGGGCTGTGTTCTCTCTCCATTGAGATGTTTTCCTCCAAAAACTAAGAGTTTCTGGGTCCCACCTGCAAGCTATACTTTCCCAATAATCCATTATCCGGCATGACACATGACATCTCTCTTTTCAGAACAGTTTCATTGCATTTTCCCCACCTCAGTATAGCCATCCAGAGTGGCAATCATTCACTTTGATGAACTTACTGAATTATGAATTTCCTATAGTTGAGGCTTTCTCTTTTTCATTCTCTCCCCAGTTGAAAAGTAATACTTCCTTAGGTATGTACTTCTTTTGCTTTAAGGTATTTGATCCACCACTTGCCCTCTACTGTGGCTGAGATTCTCATGGTGATATCATTGGATGTGGCTACTTTCTGACTTCTTTCCTGCATCTTTTTCTTCATCAGTGCACCCTGAACCTTGTCAACATGTCTTTTAAGTACAATAGTAGATTATATTGTTATTCTTTTACAGTTCCTTGAGCAGGTCCCTATTAGTCCATATATTTAAAAGACCTGATTTTCTCCTCATTTTTAAAGAGAGGGAAATGGTTTATTGGGTCCTCTCAGGTTAGTTCTTACCTACACTTTGAACAGAATCATCTCCTACTCCTGAAACTGTCAGGTTTCAAAATCCCATTGCTAGTCCATGTTCTTTGATTTTAAAAGATAGTTTATCTGAAACTTATATTAAAAATTCTCAATTTTACCTTTAAGTTGAGCCAAAAAATTAGCCACCTTAACATTCAATCCAAACACATCCTATCAAAGTACCATCCATTTTTTAGTCTCTGGATCTCTATTTACAACATCAGCAAGCTGGGCAACAGCTTGTATTTTTATTTCTCTTCAAGTAAGAATAGATACTTTGGGTGGATGGTCAAAAAAAAGTACATAGTTTTGTAAAAGGACTTTAATAGTTTATATCTTATATTAAATGTACAACTCTTATTCCAACTTGTTAAAAATAAAAATATTTGATAAATTGGTTATGAAAGGATTCTGTTGGTGAACCAGTAGGAAATCAATGAAGGAATGTGTTAGTATACAATTATTTTAGTAACAGATGGAAAACAGCAATGAATCTAAGAGAAGATAGAAATCAAGAATAAGTAATACAATGGAAGTGGAACATGAGAACTTGGAGCAAGGCAGCTGAATGAGAATTTAGGAAAAATAAAAAATTGAAGAGCTTCCGAGTCTTGAATAGAAATTGTTCACCAAGTCTCTGGTCTTGGAGGATTCGAGATCTTTTATCTATTGTGCCTGAATATAGAAAGAAATAATTAATCTACCCAGGCAGCAGCTCTCCATCCACCTCTGCCTTATTGGATACTTAAAACAAAATACATCAAAGCCTCCATAAATATTCAAGTTTATTGAGCAACTATAGGATTTGAGTTGACCAGTTTTTGGATGACTCTGCACAACACAGAAAGAAAATGCTTGCAAAAAACACGGAGAGAAAAAAGTAGTTAGATTGTTCTTTAGAAAATGGAAAAGAATGAAGCAAACTGTAATGCAATACACACTGTGCCTGATAAAGTACACAGTCTACTTTGGTGGCCCCCTAGTGGTGGGCGGTAAGTCTCCATTGCTGAAGCTATCTCTTCGGACTTAAGACTCAAGGTACTTAAAGAAGATAGAGAGGAAAGATTCTAAGAGAAAGGGAGTTTGAAGTTTGAGTCTGCTAAAAATGTCAGAAGCCGCGTCTGTCACTTATTATCAGCATGGCTGCCTAAACATAATCTGAAAAATGACAGCATTAATAAATATAGCAATATGAATAAGGCAGGGAATGGGAATGGGAGGGTTCTATGAGGTCTCAATCCTAGATAAAGAACTACAGGTAACTAAGCAATGCTAAGAGAGAGGGGAAAAATCTTCCCCAGGAAAAAGCACACCGATGGTTTATCCAGTATCAAGTACAAGTAACATTATATAGATTAAGGTTATATTTAGGAATATATACACACTAACACACATACATATGTATGTATTATATACATATATATTAGAAAAAATTAAAGAAAAAGGCAATATGAATTTGAAAGAGATCAAGGTTAGGTATGTGGATTGGTTTGAAGGGAACAACAGGAAAGGAGCAATAATAATTATAATGTAAAAAGTCATTTAAAAGCAAAGAACACAGCCCTGAGCTATGTTCAGAATTATGTAGTATCTAGTTTAGGACATTGGGAAGCTTTTCTAATCTCTTCAGTTTTTATCAGTAAAAGTAAGATGTGATACCAACTTATAAGGTGTCTGTGAGTAAAATATTTGTACATATAAAATAATACGTTAGCTTCAACATATTTTATTCGATAAATGTTTTTTCATAATCTTGGCCAGTCTAAGTCCTTCCTTTTGAAAAGCTGAAAACAACACATTATAGGCTTAATGTTTTTATTTAATTCACCTGTTTCTTGATTTAGAAATTTCATGTTAATCAATACAGTAAGTAGGCTATTCATTTGAAATTGAGTGACAGCTTCGTCCATCCCTCTAGCTTAGGAATTAGTTTAATTTCTTTTTGGTTTCAGGATTTCCCACAGGCAGTTTTGAATGTCATATATACTTAGAGTAGACATGTTGTACAGTGAAATTGTGCAAAACGTTCATGACAACCCTCATCTGAGACATAAACACTGCCTGTGTCCTGCTCATGTTTTCAATAAAACTGTATTATTTCAAGCAAAACTACTTAGAATATGACTAAACACATACTCTGTGAAACAACATGCTGTAGAAACATTTCCTTCTGGTGCTTGAAACAGAAGAACATATATGTAACGGACTGTTATTTCCTTAACTGACTCTTTTGGATGAAGACAATTTAGTTCCCATTGAACTAAAATCTGATTCTTATATCCATCTCAAGCTTTCTCTACTGCCAGGTCCTGCTTTCCCTTATGCCCTATCAACATGTCCAAGAAGCCTGATCTCTTTCCAATTTTCTTTCTCAGTCTTCTCAGTTTTTTTTCTTTTTCTTTTTCTTGTCCTCTCCATTGAGGAATAGAATTTACAAAACAGGAAGTTGTGGAAAGTCATCTTCAAGACATGAGAAATGATTATCTTCAAACTATTTAATAGCACAGGTTTGATTATTTATTTTTACCTATGGTCTCCAATATACCAATAGCTTTGAAATGATTGATTATATATTTGGACAGGTTTATATCTATGCACAGAGGGATAAAATTCTTCATGTATCACTAGGAAAAGTACATTCTCTCATGTTTGTTTTAATATATATTACTCAGAAGTTTAATTTGTAAAGCTTGTTTATTCTTCTTAAATTTATGAGCAGCGTAAGTATTGATTCACGGTCAAAATCTGCAGGTGTATGGTTTGGTAAATCACACATATTAACTTGAATTCAATTCACACAGGGACCCTGTCATATATATGTATATATATAATATGTCACATATATTATATATATAATTTTAGAGTTCCAACCGTTCTTAGTGGAATTAATCAAAGGCAGATTTTAAAGAGTTGAATTTAATTAAGGTCAGCATATTTCTTAACTCAGGAGAAATAGTCAACTCCCATAAATCATTTTTGGGAGACTACAATGGATGGAATGCAATCTGAATGGAAGAAAGATTTTTAAAAACTCACTCATTATGGTGTCCTGGGAAATTATTCTGGACAGAGTTTGTGTAGGTTATAATTCAGCTAAAAAAAAAAAAAACAGAAAGAGTATAGTAAACAAGTCAGTAGACCTTCCTACTATTCTTCAGAATTTGCCGTTCCTTTTAGAATTCTGAGAACTTGGGGCCTGGAACATCTCAATAAGTTGGTTTGTTTGACTTCTAGACCTCTGTTAAATATCACTGTACGATAGGGATGAGCCCAGGCATTATCAAATCCCTGCTCTTTCTTCTACAGACTCACTATACTTATATGAACAGTTAATCTTAGTTCTATCGTCTTTTTTAATTTTGATATCTCCCCTTTTTATATGACTATTTTTATTGACCTAAAAGCCATGTATGGTCATGCACAAAGTGTCAGTCTTTGTGAAAGATACTGATGATTCTTCTTGATTTGTGCCATTTGAGATTTTTGTCATTTGGTACACACTTCATCCAGTGACACCATATAAAGCTAACGCCAAGTAAAAGTTTGCAGTTATGTAATATCGCTTATATATTTTAAACAGATGCCAAGGTGCTAAAAATACTTTTAATTGGAAACAATAACAAAAATCATTTCTGGGTAAATATACATGGTGTGCAGTAAGGTTTCGGTGTGTTTTTATCAGAGTCCAGCCAGGGGAAGGGTTGCAGCTAATAAGAGCTAAACTCATTCCGGGCCCACATCCTTTGTGCACGCTTCCTAGTTCCCACACCCTTCGCACCACAGCTGGTGCTTGTTTCCACCACTGAGTTTTAAATAATTCAGTGAAAATTTTTGAGAAATAGAGAATGTTTTGCATAATTTTGAAGCCTGATTACTATTTGCACCAAATGTTGCTGATCAGCAAGATTGCTTCGGTTTGGAGTAGAGACGATTCCCTATGTAATGAAATTCAAAATAAATTCATAAGCTGGAAAGCTAGAAAGGAAAAGGACCATCCCAACATCATTTAATACCTAATCTAGGGGCATTATGAAGTTAAATCAGAACACAAATGCAAACGGAAGTTTCCTCAGAACCGCTAAAAAGGAGTCACCCTTCTTTGCTGCAGTTAGAGTGAGCGTTTTCTTTTATCTTTTTCAATGATTTTACACATTTATTCTATGTACTTTTCCTCTCTTCTATCATCAGAACTATTATAAAGTTAAGAATGCCGCTCTCTTGCCCCGAATAGAAAGCCCTCTATTTCATTGTTGTTTTCATGGATGTTTATTTTTTTTGTTAAGCTGAACCCAGTATTTAAAGAATGTGAAAAGCAACTGGAGAACAGCCAGGAAGCACTTAGTTTAGGACAAACACATTTGACTATAAAAATGGCTATGTTTTGGGGGGTTGGGACGGTTGGGAAAGAGGAAGGATGGTTGTGGGAGCAGGGAAGTAGATATCTCGGTGAAGGGACCCA